>APFE031439599.1:0-13787 GCA_000404065.3 Pinus taeda
GGACTTCCATTTCAGCCTGCAGTAAGGAGACGAATGTTAAGGTTTTATTTTTCATAATTGAAAGTTGGAAAAGTTTTATGTAGTAATTGAAATGTTTAGATTAGAGTATTGTTTATGTAAACATTTTATGTTAATAAAAGTATTCTGTTTCATTCTATTGAAATGTTTATATTGAGATTTAAGTTTTACAGGTTTTTAATATGTGATTTTTTAAATAGCATCAGAAGAAAAGGCAAAGTGTATATTTGTAAAAATATAATATAAAAGAATTAAGTAATTCAAGTTTATTAATTAATGAATCGGTATTAACTAGAATTTGTGATATGACTAGGATGGAGTCAATTCAATATTATATCCAGAGACTTCAAATTTTTTTGCGGTTTTAAATATACTACATCCTTAACCATTAAACCAACTATTTTAACACATAAATTAATTAATTAATTACTATAAAAAATGCAAAAGAAATATAATATTTCAAGTAAGGTTATGGTATATATATTAGATAATTAACAGTGTTTTTGGTTCTGAACTTTTCTCATCTATAAATTTAGATAAACTTTTTTAAAAAGACGTAATATTTATATATTTAAAATTTTATTTTTACTACAATTAATTCGCACACAAAATGCAATATTAGTTTTGAATCACATCGATCCCCTTCACTCACATGATAAAATTAATCAGTATTACTAGATGCAATATTAATTTTGAATTAGATGGATCCCATTCACTCACATCATAGAATTAATGAGTGTGACTGGAATAGGTGATTGGGAAGTAACTGAAAAAGGGACCAGGATAGTCGATTGAGAAGTAATTAAAAAAGGTAAAACAAAATATTTCAGAATTCAAAAGTGGGCAAAAGAAAATATTTCAGATTTTTACTTTGCCGAGTTAGTGTGATACATGAATCGTATTTCAGATTTTTACTTTGTTGAGTTATTGTGATACATGAATTTTGCACTTTTTCCAATGATGGATGTGAAAGAACTGAATTTGCATGTTTCATGTTGTCATAATCTTTTTTAACGATTTGGCTTTAGAATTTATTCATTATATGCCTTTTGGCAGAATTCATCCATTCTATTTTATTTTCCATTTAAAAAAAAATATAAAGTCATATCCATTCTATTTTATTTTCCATTTATAAAAAAATATAAATTCATATCGTTTAGTAATTACATTCTATACCAAAGTATATTATATTTTTAGGAAATGTGGTGTATTATATTTTTAGGAGATGTACCCAGGGTGGACAAGCAACTCACATTTTATCGTAATTACATTGTATGCCAACATATTATCTTTGCAGGATTGTACCGAGGGACAATTTCTTAGGTATTCGGAGACAAGCATCTAAAATTGCATCCAAAATCAGATTTTTAGATCCTGATGTGAGACAAGTAGATGTCTCTGAAACAAAAATTTTTGAATTCATTTAACCAAACGTTTCAGCAAGCTGTGCTCTTCTGCCCAGTTAATGTTATATATAGATCAAGCTGGTTTTGCCTCCTCAGAATAACGAGAAACATTAACTCTGACTATAGCAATCGATCTATTAGTTAAACACTTAATTTTATTATTAATTACAGTATGAAATTTACAAACTACTCAGTTCGGTATAACATAAGAATGTAAACCCTCTTCCTATAATTCTTTAACCCACCGTAAGGCTGCAAGTAAGTCAGTAAAAAGCACCTGTGAAGCCAAGGATATCAGTGTTGAGACACTGCCAGACTCTCGAACCCCAGTGGAAGGATACCTGAGAAGGGAACGATGTGAGGTGAAAACCCTAAAATAATCGTGTATCAATGATAATGAACCGTAAAGTAAAAATGGGTGCATTCATCTTACCTAAAGCAAGGGTTTCGGTTATCTGGGACTGGGTATTGAAGAGTACACCTTCTGCTATCTGGAGAGTGCAACCTGCGAGAATAATTTCAATTCATGAATTAAACCTAATAAGATACCAGGAAACCCAATCATGGAGCGAATTAATAAAAGAGGTGTTGTGATCATGAATTACCTGGAACGGGAGAGAGCGTAATCCGCTGGAACCTGGAAAACCCCAGAGTAAAACTGTCTGATAACTGGACACTCTGTAACAGCACACGCAACTCAGACAGAAAGTAAACTTTGAGAGAATGAAAATACTGGCAAGCGACCTGAATAGTAAAACCTTCGTGTTTAATCTATATGTTTAGACGATAGCTTTTCAAATTTTAAAAATAATTTAGAATTTAATGAAAAATAAGGCGATCAATTTTTTGCAATTGGTTTAATTTTAAAAATACATATAATCTTTTTTAAACTGAAATCAACACTAAAAAGTACAGGCGAGGTCATTTTCTTTATACACAGTGGGAAAGAAATAATATATGCAGGGCTCATATTGAGCTTTGCAACTTCATAAACAGGATTCCATGCTTCAAACATAGAAATATACACTTTAAATCAATCCCTCTGAAATTTCAGAATCATTAAACGGTATTGCATTGGAGATGTCTCATTTCTCCCCCATCTATCAAACCGGGCAACAGCAAAGCAAACCATTACTTTACTTCCTCTACCATGCCGAACTTTACAATTGGATTAAGGATAGCCCAAGTGCACTGGATGCATTCGATATAGATATTAATCGGAATTTGATAGACATGAGTGCCTTCAAATAATTGACTTTGCTCGATTTTGACATATTTCTTAATTAAATTTCAAAATTTGACACTAGCGCCACAATTGAAATTCGCTATATATATTGAAAACAACAACATACACTTAATCGTACATTTGTAAAATTTAGTTGTTGTCATCAAAGAGAACTCCATAAGTGCATGTCTGAGTTTTAACAACAACAACATACACTTAATCGTACATTTGTAAAATTTAGTTGTTATCATCAAAGAGAACTCCATAAGTGCATGTCTGAGTTTTAACTGCATAGCAAATTAATGACAGTTTTTTAAGTCAAGTTTCCGAATCCACTACTATATTACTTTACCCGCATGCTTCCTGGATCGAACGAAAGAACTTTGATCGGACGTGTAAGATCGGTATCGCTGATTTTCTGCAATTTAGAATGATAAATTTCGGGTGGCAGATCCATACTGCACAATAATTCTTTATGGGATTCAGGTGAATTGCAGAGGCGGTCCCGCTCCTGGGTGGGTACACTCATTCGCTGTAACAGAAAACTATGTGGTAATTCCGGAAATGCCACTGAGGTACTCTATGAAGAATCTGTTGAGAGCTGAACCAACACCTCTGCACAAATTCGAATGGCACCCGCAGTCCAAGGCATTTATGCATGTCATGTCAAAAGCTACCGGAGACCTGGTGAGTGCCCCTCTCGATTATACATATTGGAAGCTAGTTGTATATTTTTAAGATATGCACATTGAATGAGTTGAAAACACATCTGTTCTTACTTCTGTGTATCTTAATGTTGCTACTGTTGTGTAATATTGCTTACCATATGTTTTATTTTTTATACGCTGATTGGTACAGCTTGATATTTTGCTAAATCTATTCCCTGCTGCAGCTTATAGAAATTTGGCTCTGCAGTGTTTAACAGAGGTAGTGTCTATACTTCATATTTGTTATTATTTTAACCATTAATGTCTACACATTCTTCTGTTTGCTTTGAGGAAAAGCGTTGCAGGGTAAATTATATATATAGACCACAATTGAAGAAATGGGTTGAAAGTTGAGTAACATTCTTTAGGAAATATGTGGAACAAAGAATAGCATTGAAAAAATAACCCATAAATTGTTTGAGAACATACATCCAAAAAAAAGTAGATTGGCCAAAGAATGAAATCATCCACATGGCCATTTATTTGTTTAAACTGAAATCCGAAATCCGATAAAGGCTAACTAATTTAAGAAAAAAAAATCCATACATTTCTTTTTTCCAAATTATTCAGAAAGAAAATGCATACAATGAAAGCATCCATTATTTACACTCAATGCATACAAATTTTATCAAAATTTACACTCAATTCATAACAAAAATTGCGTAAACCCTAAGTAATATAAGGAAAAAACTTGCCATCCATTTCCTTTTCCTGTTCCAAAATATTCACAAAGAAATTGTGAAAAAAAAAATTGAATTTTCCTTTTCCAAATTATTAACAAAGAAGTTATGAAAAAAATAAAATTGAATTGTAAATAAATCTAGATATACATCTGTCACGGTTCCGAATAAATGGAACCTGAACTGAATGGTATCAGACAACCCATAAATTCTTGAGAATATACCATCCATAGATGCCTGGACATAGCTAGCAATCATTTAGCCACTCGACGTTATGATATCATAACCAAACCAAAGAGGGTTTGAGGGCCAAGCAACTAACTAGTGTAATAATCCCCTAGGAAAGGGGTAGGACGAATGGCCAAATTCTACAAAATACTACATTTTAAAACGGGTAAGAAAGTTGAAACCATCTTTGGCTAGGAATCCTTTATAGCTGAAACTAGTGAGAGGTAAAGAAAAAACGAAAGAATGATTGAGATGAAACCTGTAAATTGCAAGGTTGGCTACGAGTTCCAAGGCCGACTGTGAGTCCACCGGATGATTGTTACCTGTAAAAATACAAATTCTGGCTCTCCACGTCCAAGGGCTACATCAACCCTTAGAAAGGTTAGTATGACGATAATTTCTATGAAAAGAAAAATTTAACGAAAGTTCTGGGAGTCACATATAGAAACGCCAAATGTGTTTACCTATAAAAATGGTAAGGGCTTGTCATTACCAGACCTGCAAATGAATTTGGAATAGCCACAGATAAAACTGCGTGTCTGTGGAACAAAATGCTTGCCTGGAAGCCTTTGCAATAATCATCTGCAGGGACAAGCCTGAACTCTGTCATATCCTTAGTTTCTTCGAAAAACAAGTTAATTACCAGAGCTATGAGGAAATTTTATGAAATAACTATTGTCCAATATTCACATACATAAACCCTTAACGCCTTTATTGTAATTCTGGTGAGCGCTTGTCGTTACCACACCTGTAAATAAATTTCGAATACCTAGATTTTTGTATGAGAGGAGGGTTTCTTCTAGACACAGATAGAAGTCAGTTTCGGTGGAACAAAATCCTTGACTTGAAGCCTCTGCAATAAACATATGCAGCGACAAGCCCGAAGCCGGTCACATCCTCAGGTTGATCGAAAAACCTAGTTGAAGACAACCGTCGAATTTCTGACATGAAAACGTCCATGGACCTTGCTTGGTATCGCCGATTATACCCACAAAACGTTAACGATGGTCGTTTGGCAGGTGTAAACCATGGTGGTTTGGATGGTGGCAGGTGTAAACAATGGGGCAGCTGTAAAAGAGGGAGGTGTGTCAGGTGTAAATGAGGTAGTCCATGTAACTTTGGTTAAAAAAACACTTGCTTAACCACCATTTTAAAAACTTTGCATAAAAAAACTTGTTAAAAACTCATTTACGAAACTTTGGATAAAAAACCTGTCTGCCCGAAAATACCATAAAGGCAGTTCAAACTTTCGATAAGAAAAGCGTTGCAGGTGTATTTTTCCCTCGATATGCGCGAAGTTTCCAATAAGAGGTAAAAAAGAAAACTTTGGATAAATTGTCTAAGACGCTAAATTGCCATCGAAAACTTTGGATAAAATTTGGGAAAGCATAAAGAATTTTGGTCATTAATTGATTGTCAGCGATCGATCGATCGCTAATAGTCCCAGGCAGAGACTAATAAAATTAACGACCAATATTCAATAGATTTGAAGTTAAATAATAAAGTCAGACTATATATGTTTAGCATTAAATTTAAATAAGTATTAAATCTAAATTTAACCATAAATATATATAATTTAATCACATTACTAAACCTAAAAATATATATAACTATAAAACTCACCACGACCTAACCGTATCTAATAAGTTTTTTTTTCCAGTATGAAAAAAATTTATATTTGTATTAATCAAGTTTTTATAAGTAAGGAAAAAAATTATATTTATATTAATCCAATGAACCATTTACACCATAGCTACATTGTTTTTCTTCGATCATGATGAACCCAGAAAATCCTGATTACATGTTCAGCCAACCCCAATAAAAAGACATATACATACATCTAATAGGTTCATCTCTGACCCGAAAATCCAACCACGCACTAATGACCATGGTGCGCCGCCTCTTGCCCGAATGGACAAATCCATGCAAGAACTGGATCTAATTTTATCGAATCATTCACTTTTCGAATCGAATTCACTAATTTTGGAATTTTGTGCCCTAACGAATTTGGTAATTATGGTGTAAAGTTGTGAATATAGATTATAAACCGTTTGTATGTGGCCAAAATTTCAGTGATCTTCATCCAAGCTGTAGTCGTTAACCTGTAGCCTGCCCGTCTTTTATGTTCTGGTATTTTGGATAAATTATATAATTTAAATATTTTATTTATATTATTAAAGTAAATAAATTAAAAATTAGATTTTAATTACAAATTATAATTTATTTTAGAAATATTATTTTATAGTCCGTTTGTTATGTTGATATTAAGTTCTGGAGATTTCGTATCTGGGTTGTTGAATTTAGTTTAGAGTTAGTATAATAGGTAGAAAGAGTTTTTAAATTTAAAATAGTGTTAGTAAATTATTAAAAATCATCAATACATATTAATATAAAAAATGTTAAAGTATAAAACTAAGAATAGTTTAGAAATTTTGAAAAATAAAATTATTATTCAAATTAACTACCAGTTAAATATATTAATAAAAAATTTGATACCAATTTAAATAATCTAAGTGTTAAACTTATTTAAATAAAATAAAAAAATATTATATTTATTATAATTTTAACCATTTTATAATTTAAATTAAAATTTATATAAAAAATTATATAATTAAATTTTAAAATAACATTAAAATGAACAAAAGTCAAGCAAAGGATATAGAAGATTATTTATGATCAAATCTTTGAGCTTGAGGACCCCACTCCAAAATAATAAGCCCAATTTCTTTTATTTATTTTGGATTTGAATTTTTGCACTTATCACTATATTTCCAATCGCACGTGTAATTGTATATTTATTATTTTTTAATAATTTAATTATTATTTTTTAATAATTTGATTATTAAAATGTATATGAATTGTTTATGAAATTTTAAATGGTTAATTTATATTTCATAATTATATTAGTAAATGTGGTTGATATTTGTTTATTGAGGTCATTTTTATACATCAATTGGCACATAAAAGATCTCAAATGTTATTGATCAGTATATATCAACCACATTTACTAATGTGGTTGTGTTAGTTGATGGACAGTGTGTGTGAGGTAGATAAGTAAACAATGGTTGGTCATGGTTGACAATTGTCAACCATGGCTGACCACAGACACCATGGTTTGACCACTTAACCATGGGTGAACATGGTTTGATAAATTTGGCCATGGTTGACAATAATTTTCTATGATAGATTAACTTTTCCCATGTTGAAATGGATGGCCATGGTTAACCATGTTCAAACATGGAGACTTTGGTTGACCATGTTTGACCATTTTAACCATGGTTGGCCATGAGGAGTAGGTAGAGCACAACTTGTTCAATGTTGACTATGGTTAACCAAAGACAACCATGGTTGACCAAGGTTGACTATGGCTGACCATGGTTGGCCGAGGTTGATTATGGCTAAGGTTATTTAAGGCTAAACATGGGTGATAATGAATGACATTGCTAACAATGTTTGACCATATAGGAGTTTGTTTGACCATAATTGAGCTTGGTCAAACATGGTTAGCTATGGTCAACATGTCGTTGACTATGGGTGTACATGGTTGATTAAGGTGGTTAGTGCTTACTAGTAAATGACCCATGTTGACCATGGTTTTCTATGTTGCCCATCACTTTGTGACATACTTGAGTAATATAGATTATGGTTAATAATGGTTGACCAGAGTTGACGATGGGTGTTTATGTTTAATCATGGTTGATGATGGTTGACCATGGATAAACCTAGTTGGGTATGATGGCCATGGTTCGACCATGTTGACTACGATTAATCATGGTTTGACAAATTTGGATATGGTCAATCATAGTTTCCTATAATAGATTAAGGATGTCCTTGTTGACAATGAAAGGACATGGTTGATCATGTTTTACCATTTTAATTATGGTTGTGCATAGTTGGCCATGAAGAATGGGAAGAGCATGGGTTGTTCAAGGTTGATTATGGTTAACCAAAGATGACCATTGTTGATCATGGTTGACTAAGGTTTGGTATGGTTGCCCATGGTTGGTAATGAGTAACAAAGGTGGTATGTGTTTAAACGTGAGTGACAATGAGTGACAATGTATGACCATGCCTAAGCTTGTTTGACCATGTTTGACCACAATTGAGCTTGGCCAAACATGGTTCACTATGGTCAACATGTGTCAAACTATGGGTGAACATGGTTGTTTAAGGTTGTCAATGATTACCTATAGATGCCTATGGTTAACCATAGTTGACCATGATGCCCATGTTGACTATGGTTGACCATGTTTAACCGTGTTGCACATAGATGAATATAATTTACCATGCTAATCACACATACCATTATTGAAAATGTTTTCACCATGTTTGACCTTAGTTGACCATGGTTTCCCAAGTTGTCTATAGAGTAACATGGTTGACTAATGCTAACTAAGGATGACTATGGTCAACACATGGTTGACTGTGGTCAACAAAAGTTAAATATGGTTGACCAATGCTAATGATGTTTGAAGAGTTTTAACTATGATTAATAATGGTTGATGATGACTAACCATGGATGACAAGGTTGATGACGATTGACCATAGTTGACCAAGGGTTAATAAGGATTAACCATAGGTGATCGTAGTAGGCCATTGTTGACAAGGATTGATAATGATTAATTATGCTTAGATATGGTTAACCATCAATGACCATGTTATCCATGGTTAACCATTGTTGAACTATTTTAAGCACGGTTGAATATGTTTGAACTTCTTGTCCATTTTGACCATAGTTAGCTTGTTCGACCATGGATGTGATTATAGGACCACGGTTAAGTATGATTAACTATAGGTGAACATGGGTTACCATGGTTGGAAATGTTTAACAACAAATTAATATAGTTGAGCATATTGACTATGCTTGATAAAGTGGTTGACCATGGATGTCCATGGATTATCATGGTGGCCATGGTTGACTATGGTGACCATGGTTAACCATTTTTTAGTAGTCTCTATCATCGTTAGATATTGTTAACTACGTTTAAGCAAGTTGGCTAATGTTGATTATAACTAATCATTTTTTCTATGTTGGATATGTTGTCTATGGTTGACTATTTCGAATGTGATGACGAAATTTTACTATGTTGACTATGGTCAACCATGTTGTAATTGTTAACCATTGTGACCATGATTGATCATTGCAACATTCATATTTTATGACCATGGTTGACCATGTTGACAACGATTAACCATGTTTGACAATGAAGACTATGTTAATGTATATCAACCATGCTCAACCCATAACACAATTAGTATCCCATATGCGGTTTGACACATTGCGATAACATTTTCTATTCATCACATTGTGACATCATTTGTTATTCCACAAATTATGATGATGCTTATTATTCATAATAATGTGACTATTTGTCACATTATGACATTGTTCATTGTTCGTCACATTATAATGACACTTATCTTTCATCACATTGCGACGACATATATTTTCTATCACATTGCAATGACATTTGTTATTTGTCACATTGCGACAACATTTATTATTCATCGCATTACAACATATTTTGTATTTGATCACATTGTGACATAATTTATTGTTCAACACATTGCGATGTCATTTGTGACAAATAACAAATGGCATCAATGAGATGTCAACCATGTTCAACAATGCAACAATATAACCAACCATGAGAAAACATTTCCAACCATAGTCAAACATGGTTTTGTATGGACAACCATTTTCAAGCATAGTTAAGTTCTAACTATACGGTCAATTATGATCAACAGTGGAAAACCATGGACAATCATAAACAATTCATGATCAAACCTAGTCAACCATGGTCAATTCATTACCCATGGTCAAACATTGTCAAAAGTTAACATACCTAATTTGGATGATCATGTTCAACAATATGTTAATTATTCGTTGATGTCATTGTGCATTCACCAACAACATTGACAATGTGTTCATTGTAATGAACACATTGTTGACCATGATTCTTGTTCATCACATTGTGACATCTTTTGTTGTTCAACATATTGCGACATCATTTGTGTAAAACAATGTGACACAACAAATGATGTCATGATGTGAGAAATATTTTCGCATTGCGACATCATTTGTTCTATTTCACATTGTTCATCACAAGTGATGTCGCAATGTGTTGAACAACAAATGACGTCATAATGTGATGAAAAAAAATAATGTCGCAATGCGATGAATAATAAATGTTGTCACAATGAATAACAACAAATGCCATTACAATGTGATGAAAAGCAAACACCATTGTAGTGTGACGAATAACAAATTCCATTGCAATGTGATAAATAATATCCACCATCACAATGTGACAAAAAACAAATGATATTGCAATGCAATGGACAATGAACACATTATTTAATATAATGTCTATGGTTGAATATGCTTGAACTTATGCCCATCTTCACTATGGTTGACTATTATTTATCATTATTTACCTATAGATGATTGTGGTCGACCATGACGCCCATGGTGCCAATTGTTCACCATGGTACCCTTGTTGACAATGGTTGGTGTTAGAACATGTCGATCATCCAAATTAGGCATGCCAACCTTTGAAAATGTTTAACCATAGTTGATGAATTGTCCATTGTTTACGATGGTTAACTTCTTCATCATCGTTGATCATGATGTCTAAATTAGTTATGCAAGATAATGGTTGTTCATACATAACCAAATTCGACTAGGATTGGTCATATTTTCTTATGGTAGGGCAATGTTAATCACTTTGTGACATCAGGCTTGTTCATTACATTTCAATATCAAATTATTATGTATTATTGTTGTTAAGATTAATGTTAATGTTATTATATTGATGTTAATAATAAGATTATTATATTATAATAAGATGATTTGTTACACACAATAATAATATTATATTAATGATATTAATAGTGTATTTATGTTACTATTAATGTATTACTATTAATAACGTAACATTGTTAATATTTCTGAGTTTCGACTTTTGTAATCCATAAAGTTTAGAAGAATTTTTTTGGAGAGATCACATCAAATATTTTCTCGAGCCAATGTTTCAAACCATTATGGTTTGAAAACATTGGCTCCAAAAAAATATTATTAATATATTTAATGATCTTATTATTATTTTTATTAATAATTTCACTATTATTATCACTAAAATTAACTTTTTTGCCCCATGAAAAAGTGCATTCCATTCCAAATAAATAAAATTGAGAACCTGCGTTGTAAGCTAGCATACTACTTCATGATACATGTTCCGACTAAGCCATGGCAGGTTCAAAAATATACCATGTTCATATTACATCAAAAATTGGTGAAACAACTATGTTCATCATTCTTTGAAGAAAATGTCTTCACATTGTATCATTCTATATGAAGAGCTCAACAAAAAGATTAGGTCCTTTCAGCTCGATCAATCTATTCAATGTGTGACTTATGATTTAAAAAATTAACATTAATAATAATGATAATATTATTAGTGTTAATATTGATGTTATTAGTAATATCATTATTCGTTATAATATTAAGGTAGTAACATCAATAATGTTATAATAAGATGACTCGTTAAACATATGATCATGCTAATAATGTATTCATATTATAATTGTATAGTGTATTATAATGTAATTTATGTATTGATATTAATATACATTGTTAATTTTAAATGATGTTACTACTAATATGTTAATATGAATTGTATTAATATGAATGTTAAATATAATTTTGATATTAATACTATTAATATATATTATTTAAAATATTATTAATATTGCAATTTCATATTAATATTAATATAATAATCTATGTTTTTACTCATTTTATTAATTTACTATTTATAATTTAATATTAGCATAATATTTAATTAGCTTATAATTAATTAATTTTATTAATAACTAAATTTTGATTAACCTATAGTTTTTAGTTTTTATTAATAGGTTTATGTTAAAAAAGCAAGAAATTCTTAATTTGATTTTGCCTTAATTAAATTAAGAAAAATCGAATTTCCACATTAACAAATAACTTGGTTGTAGTTAACTTGTGTGACATGGCTTGTGCGACCTAGTTTATTCAGTAAATGTGATTTGGAGGAGTTAGAGTTCAGTTAAACTAGTTCCAACTGTTAGAGGAATTAGTGGAAGGTCAGTTGTGTAGTGGGACTTCAGTGAAACTAAGTGATCATCCAGTTAACTAACCAATCATCCCAAAATAGCTAGTTCATGCAGAGAATTCGAGTTCCACAAATATGGTGGAGATCCCAAGGCAATGTAACATCAATTGTAGACTAGTCTTGAGTGTACAGGTGTTGCATGCAGTCAAATGATCATCCTTGGGAGTTGCACAATCCATTTTGGAGAAATTCCTAAATAATAGGGGCCTAATTTCTCAAGGAATTGCGCAAGGAAATAGGGGCTCAAGCAGAGGTAGAAATTGACTAAGTTTGGGTCAGAGCTTCTCAGTGAGTAGAGACATAGCTTATTCACTTGCAAGTTGTGATCAGTTGAGCAAAGTAATTGTAATACATCTATATTCATGAGATTAATGCAAGCAGGAATTGGGGTTTTTAGCAGATTGCTTTCCTTAGGAAAAATATTATATGCATGTGTGTTATTTCTTATTGCATGTCTGATATTTTTGTTCTAAATTGTGAATTAACTTCTGTAGATTAGTAGAGTAAGTTTGTGTCTTGTGATTTTGATTTAAACTTCATGAGAAATTGCAAATATACACCATAAATTCTACAATTTCTACGATAAAATATTCTAAATCATATATTAATTAATATAATTATATTAAAATATATCATAAAACATATATTAAAATGCCTTGCATTTAATATAGTGTGGTTGAAAGAATTTACATTTTCGTGTGGGTTGAGATGAGTTTCTCAAAACCATGGTGTAGCACTGTAAAAACTCATCTAGCAAGAGCCAAAGGACCATAAATTCTATAGTTGGGATTGGTACCTAGAACTAACAACACCATTTTCCCTTGGGGTTCTTTATAAATTAATCAGATAACAACATTAGGTCATACAAATTTATATAGGAGGAAGAGTTCGGAAAACTGCATCACATTCTCCATGTTGATTTTAAACAATGTAAACTTTGAAATGGGAATTATACCGAGTACCCGCTTTTTTGAGGTAGCAAAAAATCATCTGATTTTGAAAAGTGCTAATTCAGAATACACCTTTTTTTAACATATTTTTGACATTTTAAATTTTCTTATGTATCAAGTATGAACATTTTTTTTAAATGTTAGTGATTTTCATGCTAATTTTGAAAAATGTTGATGTGGTGTTAAGCCCTTTTTTTATAGGGATTCTCTTTGACACTTTAAATTTTCCAATGTATTAAGTGTGGATAATTTTTTAAAATGCTAGTGATTTTCATGTGGATTTTGACAAACATCAATAAAAAAATTTAAGGCATTTTTTGATGCTTTAAATTTTCTTATGTCCTAAGTATACATTTGTTTTTGAAACATAGATTATTTAACCATTTTTCAAGTTGTCTTGTTCTTCTTCATGTTTTTCGTGTT
>APFE031439603.1:0-70660 GCA_000404065.3 Pinus taeda
AAGTGTGTTATGAAATGATAGGGAATCTCAATAATAGACAACTACTTTCACTCCAGGAGGGAATTGGCTCCTTAGTATTCATAGTGTTCATGAGAGAATACTATTCATAGTATTGCTTCCTTAATATTCACAAGAGAATTTTGATTTCCTTGGTATTATTGATAGTTTTAACACCCCTTGTTATTGTATACTTATTGTTATTTACTTTTAATATAAACCTAATAACTTGTGGGTTTAATGAAAAGCATAATGAAACTTTAATAGTTTAAAATTATATTAATTATTTTTGTTGTGAGAAGTATGGGAATTCATAGAAAGACCCTAAAACAAATTTTCAACTTCGAGACAATTATAAATAGTTATCTTCTCTCATTCCCTAGAGATAAAAACATCTCAGTGGGAAATCAAGGGGGTTGGCATAACAAGGAAGAATGGAAGACACATTAAGAGAGAGAAGCAGGAAGTTTGTAAACCTAAACAGGACATTGGGAAGTTGTGGTTAGGTGGTGCCAATGGAGTGTTCTTAAGCTAGACTAAGCACCAATGAAAAAATCCAAAACAGACTTAAACCTGTAAGTTATGGGTTGGACTATGTGGTCTCGATGCCTGTGAACTGACCTTAAGAGGTCACTATCAATTGGTTGCTCTGAAACTGAGAAGCACGGGGGGAGAATTAGATGTAATTTCCAATCTCACTAGTTGGGTGGTGTGGTCTCATCTGTGAATTCATAGATAACTTTCATCGCATATAAGTAACATGTTATATTATTATTTTGTTTTTCTTTTTTGTTGTCTATTAAAAGGTTATGATTATGTATGTTGGTCATTATTCCTCTGTGGTGTGAACAAATGAGAATTCTTGGAAGTGTAGTTTGAGTTAGGTTTAAAAACAAAAGGAACTTGTTTGGAAAATTAAATATCTAGTCAATACTGGCATAAAATTTGAATTGAGAAGATAGTTCAAATTTTGTTATAAAATGAGGGCATAAGAGAAATATCAAGGAAAGAAAGACTATCTCATTTTTTTTCTTCTTCAAAAGAGGTGAAATGAACGATATGGGTATTGTAGTTTATGAGGAGGGTTTTAGTCTTTGTATGCCGAGTTGTGTAAAACATTAGAATAAAGTTTTCATGGAGTGGTAAGGAACCTATACAATGTTGTAGGATCAACTATATTAAACCGGAACCCCATTGGTAGATATAATAAAATGAGTGTTGTTAGAATCCGTGGGTGAGACAGGTTGGATTTAGAACTGGGAAGCCATTCTGAAATTCTGAATTCAATGGGATCATAAAGGAAACATAAAAAAGACACTAAAGGAAAAATTGACTAACAACTATTGGCTTATTAATCCGAACAGAAGCTCCTAAGTATACAAATAACATCAGATTTCTCTATAATCTCTTGACGTATTAATCGAGCAACCCTAGCATATGATGACATAGGTTACATTTTAGGAATTGATTTAAGAGGTCCAGGTTTCCTAGATAAAACTCTTTGTTAAGAAAAGCTCAATACTATAGAAACTGAATGTCAGTTATAACGTAATTGGGAGGAAACTAAGTAAGCATGAGGCCTTGGTTAGCCTGAAGACCTTGTCATTTCCAACAGTTGACCGTCAATCTTGGGCCTGAATAATTAAACATCAATATGCATGGATTTCCAACAAGGGGACTACACAAGAACATTTTATATCTCAACAACTACATGTTGAAGCCCCAAAAATCGGGTCTACAACAAGGGGGATACCCACCCGGTCTGGACCTTGGTTAGCAGCTCCTTTTCCGTTTGGTATAGTGGGTCTAACTGGGGATATGGGACCAGTTTCCCAATTTATGTGTGTGTGTGTTGAGAATTGATATTTCCTTTTTAAAAATTCCTAAGTCACATGCTTTAATTCTAATTCTAATATAATGACATGCAATTGTATTCTAATAAACAGAAGTATCTAATTCTACACTAACCCAAGATGTAATCTTTCCGTTATGCGATCTAAAATAATTTCAAATAACAATTGGAAATAAATATCATTCAACTGTTATGAGAAAAGAATTCAATAGAGATAAACCACTTTGTATAAAAAGTTAGACAAAATGGTTGTGAAAAACATATCGCATAATAAGCTACTCATACATTTAGCATAAATAAATGGCTATCACCGTACAGAAGTGCCAAATGATAACTCAAGCATTCACACATCAATATATAAACAACGGAACATAAATATCCCTTTAACACAAAGGTAGAAATAATTAAGAGATAGAAGTGCCATTTATAACTAGTTCTACTCATGAGCTTCAAGCGATAATGATTTATCTCTTCTTAATCCAATATCCACTAAGAGTACAAAAGTGAAACATCAGTAGCAGATATTAAATGTAGATATCAATAAATCATGTTCCATTCATTCATCAAAACCTCCTCGGAGGGTGCAATAGTACATGTTCTGATGACAAGTTTTTGACAAATTTCAAGACCCTTCCCTAAATGCATGAGAAGGGTTTAAATACTACTAACTAAATCTAAAAATAACTTATTACAAAAATGTAGGATACGGTTTAAATGACCGTCCTCATTTCAGGCAAAAATAAAGAAAAATTAATACTAACATTGAATCTAAAACTAAAACTAACAACTAACTATTTGTGTATCTGTTCCTTGAGATAGCAAGCGTTTAGCATTTATTTGAGAAGAGTCGGCTGACCGACTTCCGACTTTAATTGTCCAGCGAAAACGGAATCGGCAAGAGCTGGCGCCATCTTCTTGACAGAATTGATGATACATTTGAGAGTCATGCATTGGCTGTGTGGTTTCACCAAATATGCCCAGTAAGAACCCCAATTTAAGAATCTTTTGATTGATTTTTCCTTCTCTTGAGCCTTCTATCTCCATCCTGTTTGCAGTTGTTGTACTTTCGGTAGATACCCTGCAGTGGTTTCTGAGATCATATTTGCCTTGTGTAAATTTTCATTTATGCAGTCAATAACGTTGTTTGTTGTTGTGGCTGTTCTTTTGATTGGGCAGTATCCCTTACTATCCCCTCGCTTTTATCATGGTCACTTTTGGACCTCTTAGAATGTTCTGATGTTTCTTTCCCGGACTTACATTTAGATCTATTTGTGCCTAAACTTCCACTGAGACTAATACTTGGAGTTGGTTCCCTTACGAGTTCCAAGCGTAGTTTTTCCAATGGGATATTAGCTAACCTCCTTTCCCTGTATATTTTGAACTTCTGAAATTCTACTGGAGGGAATCGCATTTGGGCCGAATGCAGAACTTCTTTAAGCATGCTTTTCTGTTGGAACATGTCATCAAAAAGATCATCTTCTTTAGAAAACGACTTTATTTTGACTGCAACAGTGAAATTCTTAGCAATATCATGAGGGTCAAATGGTCTTCCTAGAAATTTGAACAATTGTAGACATGCTATGTTGTTTACTTATTTAAATGCATGGCCTACATCAAATAGTGAAAAGGCTCCACAGGCCACAGGAAATTGTGGCCAAATAGCCTTCTTTTTGTCTTTCAAATATTTAGTCAAACCTCCTTCTCCGCAGGTTTGATAAGCAATTTCTCGTGCCATGAGCTTATCAGGAACATACAAAGGTAAGACATGAGGGGAAGCGAGACTTCCGAATACCCTGACATATGTAAACAGTTCCTCTTCGAACCATCTCACGATAGGGAGTATATCTACCTCTGCTTCGGGAGAAAATCTTGGAGCATCTTTATCATACAACATTTTGTACAGGGGCAACATGATTCCATGACAAATCTTGTAGAAAAACGGAGTGAACTTAGAATCCCACAATTCTTTATGATAAATGTGAATGGGTAAGGGGTCTTGAGTCGTCCATTTCCAACCCATTAAAGGCAACTTGGAAACATAACAGATTGCATCCATCACATATGCCGATAAGTAGAAAGGGGGATAAATTAGTTGAGAAACAGTTCTTTTAGACCGGTAATTTAAAATGGCTGTGGATAAGTTGTCAGAAAATATTTTAGCCCAATCCATAACAGTAGCATTAATGGCGGCATCTAATAATGGTAGTCATTTAGATGAAATTTTTTTAATGTCTGGCTTCCCAAAAAGTCTACAAAGCATAGCAGCAACATAGCAGTACGGGGAAGTGAGAGAACCAGTACTATACATACCATGTTTATCCCTTTTTAGTGGTTCGTCTCTCCTTGACCAGTCTTTGATGCATTCTGTCAAGTCTTCATTTTCTTTAGCAAACTTTTCTATGAACTGTTTGTTGTAAGTCGCTTGTGGCTCTAGTAAGAGGTACATGAGCTTCAAATCCTATGGAGTGAATGAGCCAATAAGTCCTTGACCCTAAGTCTTAAATTGTCTGTTTTTTATGTCAGCGTTGTCCAGTACCCATTTAACCATGTCCGTGTAGGGAACAATTTTTGGCCTTACCTATATCCGGTGCAAGAACGAGCAAGCTAGATCTGTAACTGATGCCTCAGAAGACCCATGTGAGCCTGCAGTAGCTGTAACCTCCATTAGTTTGGGATTCTCTTCCTCAAGTAGACTATACATGCCTTCCCAAGTAGTAATACCAGCGTCTCTGTTACATGCGGTGTCTGTATACAAGGGTGTCATTTCTTTGTCTTTAGAACTCTGAGCTTTGCCTATCTTCCCCATAATATCCTGAACATTGCTTTGTATAGTTCTATGTTCTTTGCTCCTGTAGTTTACAGGTGAGGTGAGAATAATGATAAGGAAAGGTGACGGGAAAGCTTTAAATGCTGAAGACATATAAAATATACCACCTTACGTGAAATGGCTCTTCGATCAGCACAAAACCATATTTCATTAACAATTGGCAACTAACTCATTAATTAGCATTAAAGTGCATAACCAGGTCTTGATTTATGGAAAATACTTTTTCAAACAACGAGCCTGAAAGATCTGCGATGAAGAGATTTTGCAATTTTCTTCGCAATATCACAGATCGTTGTGTCGTAGATCGCAACATCACTATATCGCTTTATCACTATATCGCAATATCGCAGTATCGCAAGATCGTAGCATATGACAATTATCCATTAATGTGTTTTTTGCGAAATGCAATCTGCGAGATGTGTCATCGCATATCGGTGGTTTGAGGCTTTTCAACGTAAGTGATATTTAATGCATGTGATGTGATGAAGTTTCGCATCGCGATCTCACAATTTTAGAATCCCGCTTGTAAGGAGGTATCCATTATCCTTTTTGCGATGCGATATTTCTCGAGTGATTTTATCTTACCTTATCATAAAACTTAAGCTTTTTTAGATTTTTCAAGGGTATTTTCCTAAGTTTACGATGGTAAGTTTTATTGAAAAAGGAAATACAAGCACGAATTGATTTTTAAATTTTTGACTAAGGGCCTCCACTTATTTAGTATTAATAATAACACTAAATAAGAAGGGGGGTTGTTGCTGGCAACAACAATTGGCGATTCACTTGGAAGAACCAATTGCCTCTGTTTTTCTTTTGAATTTTCTAAAATTCCAAAACAGAAAATTTTCCAGAAAATTAAACTTTATTATAGAAAGACAAAGTACATTATACTTTTACCTATCAATGATATTTTGTTTCTTCTATTTTTAACTTTGATTATTTACTCCCTTAAGCCAGTCCTTGTATCTACATCAGTCACTACTTGCCTTATAAAGATAAAAACAAAGCCTTCTCTGTAAATCAATTTTAAATATGCTCATTTATCGTAGGTAAAGCCTCTGCTGCCAACAGGCGTTTATAGCCTCGACAGGGTTACCTGTTACCCAACAATGATCTTGTATCCTACTTAGAGAAATATACAATTTTCAAAGAAAAATCCATATCCACACTTATTGCTTTCATTTTCTTTTTACCGTTAAAGAACAATGTCTTGGTTTGATAGCCAATTGATGACAATGTCATTCACTTGATTTATAACTTTTGCTGAACAAGCTGGCTCGTGATGAGACCCCTTGTCTTTTGATTGCAACAATCTTGAGTCATTTCCCTATTGTGGTATGCAGTATTGGCAAAGTCAGCAAGCTATAATATCTATGATCATGATAAGCTGGCTCGTGATGAGACCTCTTACTCTTTAAGTTAAAGTGTATCATTGGATTATTCCCTGAACGTTGTAGTTCCCTAGGTGGGGAGGAAGTCATTGTTTCCTTAAGATAGCTCTGGATGACAATGGTAGAGTTTTTGGAAAGAGATTTTCTACAGAGAATCTTCATTTTGCTATTGATACCTTTCATTGGACCGATACAAAACAATTTCCCACTAAAGGTCACTTTTCATCAAAATTTACAAAGTTGAAACTAGTATCATTTTTTAGGCATAGAGCCTTTAACTATATCTTTAATTAATAATTATCAATTTTCTAAAAGAATTCTATTTATACAAGTGAAAAAACAAAATTTAAAAGTGAATTTGTGTCTTTTTCGTAAATCCCAAATGCAACCATTTACAACTAGTTTTATTATGGAAATAAAAACTAATCTACAAAATAGAAGAATGATCTCTGATGGAAAATATTTTTTGAGGATTTGTCCGTTAACAAGTAAAGAATCTCTTTTTCCTGTTAAATCCCATAACATAAAAGTGGACGAACCTATGACTTCTGTGATTTGGAAAGGGCCAAGCCACATTCGTTGAGATTTTGTATGTTTCCCTTTTTCCTCATGAGCCTTGTCCCATTTTAAAACTAAATCTCCTATCTAAAAGTCTTTTCTGGATATCATGTTTGAATCAAAAGAGGCTTTCACTAATGCTTGGTGATGAGGATGAGTTATTTTGGCCTATTCTCGTTGTTCTTCTAACTTAATTATTTCCAACTGCCTTGATTGTAAGGAAGAAGTTGGTGCTTCATCAATATATTGGACTAAGGCAAAAGAGGGAATTGCCAAATGAGTTGGAAGAACCACTTATTTCCCATAAACTAAATTAAAGGGAGAAGTTCCAATAGAGGCTTTCTGCATTATTTGATCTGCCCATAAAGCATATATTAAAGACTTATGCCAATTCTTGTGATTTTGATCAATGGTTCGCTTAATGATTTTGATTAAGTTTTTGTTTGTAGATTCAGCTAACCCACTCCCCTGCGGATAATACTTGGCAGAGTATTTAATTTTTAAACCCCTTTTGAGTGCAAATTCAATCATCAAAAAATATGATGCATTATCAAACATTAAAGCAGAAGGCAACCCAAACCTGGTGATTATTAACTGATCTATGAACTCGATGATGTGTTTAGCATTAGCTGTCTTGAGTGGAACTACTTCTACCCATTAGTAAATTAATTTGTTGCTGTAAGGATATATCTATGCTGTTTAGAAGAGTGAGGAATGATCTCACCTATTATGTCCAATCCCCATTGATCAAAAGGCTACTCAATGTTGACTGGTTGCAGCAGCAATGATGGTTTCTTTTATCTCCCAGCAACGGTTTGAAAAACTTGACATTTCCTTACGTAGTTATGTGAGTCTTTGAATAATGTGGGCTAGTAATAGCCTGTGCGTAGGATTTTATGTGTAGTAGCATCTCCAACATAGTGTCTGCCTGCTCGTCCATCGTGGAGTTCCTGCAATAATTTTTCAACTTTAGATTTCTAAAAACATCTAAGGAGAACATAACATAATTTATTCTAAAAAGAACATCAATCACGAGCTGATATTGTTTGGATTTCAACCTTAGAGCACACTCCTCGGTATGATCGAGGTTTGAAGGAGCATATCCATTCTTTAGATAAAACATGATATCAGCGTATAATGACTCAACATCATTTAGGCTTACCTCGTACATTTGTATTTCTGCAGATGTTGTTTCAGAAATAAGCGATGCTCCAGCCATCATTTTGCAAAAGCCTTGACCTTTTACAATACTTGCTGGTTTGATTTCTACGTCATATTCCTGTAAGGCAGTAACCCAATTGGCTCTTTTCTCACCCACATCTTTCTGTACTAAAAGATTCCTTACCGCTGGAAACGGTACTATGATTTTTGTATGGGTTTTAAGTAGATAGGGCCTGAAATATTTGATTGCTTTGAAAACATCATAAGCTTGTTTCTCTACATCTGAATAATTTAACTCAGCCCCCTGTAAATTTGAACCGAAAAAAGCAATTGGAGCTTTTCCCTTGTCTTGATTTGCTTGAGTGAGTATCGCAGCATATGATCTATCAGAGGCAAATGTATATAAAGTAAAAGTATCAGAAAATTTTGGAGTTGCTAAATATGGAGCAATAACAATTGCTTGTTTGATCAAACTGAATGCCTCATATTCGTCTTGTCCCCATTTAAAGTTTGAGTTCTTTTTAATCATTGCTTGCAAAGGAGACATGATTCTTGAAAAATATGGAACAAATCCCTTTACAAAATTAATCTGGCCAAGGAAAGATTGCATGGCTTTCTTGTTGTGAGGTAGGGGTATTTCAGAAATCTCCATGATTTTGTCAGGATCAATATGAATTCCAGATTTTGACACTATGAATCCAAGAAGTTTTCCTTCACTTAATGCAAAAAAGGATTTTTTTGGGTTAAGTGAAATTCCATACCTTTGACAACGTTGGAAGATTTGTTTTAAATCTCTAAGATGATTGCTTCGTTTCTTGGAATATATAGTTATATCATCCAAATAGATTACCACTGTTTTTTTAACTAATCCCTTGAATGCGATGTCCATGGCTCTCTGAAATGTGGCACCAGCATTGATCAAACCAAAGGGCATCTTTTGATATGTGTAAGTGCCCCATTTGGTTCTGAATGTGGTTTTTAATTGATCATCGGGATGGACCAATACTTGGTTATAGCCAGAGAAACCATCCAAGAAGGATATTAATTCTGATCCTGCTGCTACCTGTAGTATTTGTTCCATCGGAGGCAAAGGAAAATTATCCTTTTGGAAGGCTTTGTTAATGTTTCAAAAGTCGATGCAAATTCTAATGTCTCCGCTTTTCTTTCTAATGTGAACCATATTGGAAACCCATTTGGAATGTCGAATGGGAAAAATTATTTTGGCCTTCAATAACTTATTAAGTTTAGATTTGATTTGGTTTTCTAGATTGGGATGGATCTTTCTCAGCTTTTGCTAGACAGGTTTTTCATCGTTTATCATTGGGATAGTATGCTGGATGATAGAAGTGTCATAAGTTTTGAGTTCATCGTAGTTCCAAGCAAAGACACTTTTGCATTGTCTTAAGAGACAAATATACACTAATTTTTCTTCAGGAGCTAGGCCAAGGCCTAGGTTGATATTCTGTGGTTTGGCATCAGTTCCAAGATTTACTAATTCATAGTTCAAAGTTGAACTTTGCAGTTTTGAATTGGTAGATCTTTTGAATCGATCTTTCAAATCATAAAGGTCTTCTAACTTGACTACTGACTTTGGCATAACATTATTAGTGCTATCTTGTTGCAATTGTTTGTCATGTTGGTCCTCATCAATTATTTGATTGGTGTAAAATCCTTCAGATGTGAGGAAAATCATGATATCAGGATCATCGTTGAAAATCCTCCAATTGGTAATGTTATCAAGAATCGAGGGTCTAAAGATTAATTCGATCGAAAATCGATCAGGGCTATAGTCTTCTGAAGGAATGAGCTTGGAAGCTACGTTAGCTAAGAGGTCTGCACTAGCATTCTGGAGTTTAGGAATTGACGAATATTAAGTGCTATAAAGTGTTTAGTCATATCTTGAACTAAAGATTGGTAATGTTTTAAATGACCTGATAAACAATGTATAGTATTGTGTACCTGTCTGATTAGAATTTCAGAATCTCTGAAAACTTGAAGATATTTGATGTCTAATCCGATTGCTTTGTATAATCCATGGACTAAAGCCTCGTATTCTGCAATATTATTGGTGCAATCGAATTCGAGTCTACAAGTTAGCATAGTTCTATTTCCCTCTGGACTGATTAACACGCATCCTACTCCTGCTCCTTCGTTAGACTTAGAACCGTTAAAAAATAACTTCCAAAATAAATATTTATTTACAGGACTATCTATAAAATTAATACATTTAGAACTATCTGTTTGAGAGAAATTTTCTACTTGAGATAAAACAGAACATTCTAAGTAAGGTGAAGTGCGAGCATTAAAATTTCCTAGGAAAGAATCTACTAAGTAGTTCTCAATGATGTTATTGTTGTATGCTACCGGTTCATTCTCTCCTTCTAGTTCTATTACTATGTATTTCTAATGTCTTTCTCACTCAACATTTATTTGATTTGGTTTACCATTGTAAGGGAGCCACATGTGTGACTAGTCAGTTGCAGAGTATCCATGAAGTTTTTCTGACCAATCTCTGCTAAGAATTAAGCCATAAAATTCCATAATATTAGCAACTAAAATGTCGATAACTTGACATACCTTTGGATTAGATGACAAACTTATGGTAACCTAATTTAATTCGCCGATCACTTCAACTTGTGATCGATTTAGCTACACTATGCGCACAACAGATTTTTGCGGTTGAACGTTCAACTTTGCACATATTGATTTTGGTAGAATATTAGATGAAGCTCCAGAATCCACTAAGAAATTATGCAAATTTTTATTGAAAATTTCATAAGTAAGAAGAAATGGGGGAGTATGAAATCTCGACCTTCCTCCAATTCATTATTTTGGTATCCGTAAATATATACTCTATCTAATTTTTATCCAACCCTAAACAATATTCCTTCTTAGACTCCTTCATGTGCATCATGCCACCATTTTTTTTTGGTGCTACCTTCATTACATTCACATCCTTCCATGATTTCTCTTAGTACTAATTTTGGGATAGTCTTCCTAATTTGTCCCCATCATATTTTATTCCCCTCATCTCCTACCTTCTACCTAGACAAAATCTAGTCTTATTCATGTCCTAGCTATAGGTGTTTATGGTGGCCTTCCATAAGAGAATCTAAAATTTCCATTAGGCTGTGTAAATTTTGAAGGTGACATTTCTTATATAGAAAATCTTATAGATATTCCTTTCATGCTATATATATCACAATATTTACTATCCTCACATGTTTTCTCTTTTTTATTTGAACCATAAGGCTATTAAAAAATTATCAAACCAAACTCAACCCACCTCACATCAGAAAGTGACCTCCACCCCCCACCCCAGACCCTATTTTTGGGTAAAATGTATATTCTTGAGGGCGCATCTCTAGGTCAATAACTAATGAATATATCATATATAAATAATTAAAAATTGAATCCTTAAGAGCAACATGTCACAAATGGGATTTGAACCTAGAGGAGGGTAATAATTTCTCCTTATAGTCATTCATGCTACACCAAGTTTACATGAGACCTCCACTTAAGCAAAGACTAAGAGAACTTGAGACACTAACAATAGCATAGAGCGTTTCTCTTCGATTTAATATATATATATAAGGCTATCATATCCCTCCAACAAAATGAAAGAAAATTCCTAAAATATAAAGAGAACCAAAATTACATGACCAAAAATTTGATCTGTATCTATTTACATTAAAATTTAAAATGAGTTCACTTACATTTAAAACTTACCATTTAAATATGATATCCACAGCTAAAAAGGAATAGAAAATATTGAACAAAAATTTTAAAGATGTCTTTATACCATTTATTCTCTATAGAAGGTTTTGACTCCCTATTTCTAAAACTCATATATTCCTCTAACTTTTACTCATAATAATCCTCTTAAATATTTAAAAATTATTATAAAAATGACATCACATTTTAAAGATCGCTTTATAAAAAAGTTTTTAATATCTTATTTCTAACACTAGTATGTTCTTCTTGTTCTTAGCTCATAATAATCCTCTAACTACTTAAACATTAATATAAACAAGGGCTACATAGTCGTTAGTCCCAGTCGTTTAGTTTAAATATAGCTAAATTAAAGTAGAAAACAATAAAAATACAAAGATTTAAAATTTTAAAATGTTATAATTAGAAAACTTTTAAATTGTAATTAAATGGATTATTAAATTTTGTAAAATAACATTATTCGTATTCCAACATAGAAATAATTATTAATAGTTTACATTTGGTTATTGTAATAGTTTGTGGATATGGTCTTATGAAAATCTTATTATTAGATCTAAGTATAGAGGTCCTATCATAAATTTATATTATACCTTGGTTTCTGAATATGGGAAATTTTATATTTAATTTGTATTTCAAACATCTTATTATTTTGAATATCATTCATTCATTAATAGTGTAAAATCTATCATATATGGTTAAGTTCGCACAAAAGCCTAAGTGACCTCTACCCCTTAAAAATATAATGTAAAAATAAAAAATATATCTATCACATACCATTAATGAATCTTCTAAATTACACGTGTGATTTTAAATAATCATTTTAAATTATATATGTAGTTTTAAATAATACATTTTTATTAGATTATATTAATCATTAGCCATTTTTATAAATAAGAATATAAAATGATTATACTCAATAGCAGTAATTTTATCACCTTCCCAAAACAAATTGTATCATAAATACCCATTCTACACCTTGATGTGATCTATGTACTTCTGGTTAATTATTAGAGATAATGAGCACATTAATAGAGGCAAAGGTCAATAACATGTTCAATTTGTTGATAACCAATAAAATTGAACATAAATAAATTAAATTATTTTTAAAAAATCATATATTCCAATGTGTAATGTTATACTATCAATTTTTTTTGGTCAAACACAAACTAGTATGGGTTTGACCAAAAATCCCATTGCAATATCCACTGCCTTGCGGAAAGGATAATAATGTGACTCACATCTATCTAGGACATAATTGATCTCATGAAATCAAAGGTTATGGTGATGTATGTGCAATCTTACCAAATGACCATGTAAGATAAATACATGATGCAATGTATGTTCATGGAATCAAGAAGAATCTAACCTCAATGTCCACCATTGCAAATCAAAATCTCAAAGTTGAATTTATTAAGTCACATTGTGTTGTCAAGGATATACAAGATAACGAAAACATAATAGCAAGAGGAGTGCAAATGGGAGGCTTATACAAGCTTGATGTGTCCAACAAAAGTCATCATGTGTTGGCATCCGCAATCATGACAACAAAAAATCTTTGGCATCAAAGGTATGGCCACCTTAATTATAATGACTTGTTGCGAGTACATAAACAGATAATGGTAGAGGGATTTCCATTATTAAAGAATGAATATTCGATAAGTGAAGGGTGTGCTTTAAGGAAGATGCATAGGGAAGAGTTCCCTACTCATATAGATAGAAGAAAAAGGGATATTCTTGAACTTGTCCATACAAATGTGCGTAGGCCTATGCAAACTAGATCATTAGGAGGAGAATATTATTTCTTCATATTTGTTGATGATTGCACAAAATATACTTGGGTTCATTTCATGAGAAATAAGAGTGATGTATTTGAATATCTCAAAAAAATTAAAAACTTGGTTAAGAAGCAAATAGATAAATACATCAAGATCCTTTGATCTAATCAAGGGGGAGAATATCCATTAGGAGAATTTCTCAAATACTACAAATCCCATGGAATTTTACAAAGGTACATGGTTCCGCATACTCCACAACAAAATGGAGTAGCTAAAAGGAAGAATGAGACCTTAGTGGAATGTGCGAGGAGCATGATGAAAGGTAAAAATCTTACTAATGCTTTTTGGGCTAAAGCTATTAGTACTGTTGTTTATTTAAAAATAAAAGTCAAATAAAAAATTTTAAATCATGATACTCCATTTGAAGCTCTTTATGGTTATAAACCAACAGTAAGTCATCTAAGAATATTTGGAAGCAAAGCATTTGCCACATGTTCTAAAAAAAGATAGGAGAAAAGTCGATGCCAAAGCTATCTAGTGTATTTTCATTGGTTATTGTTCTAATCATAAATCATATAATATGTTTGATCCTTCTACCTATAAAAAAATTTCAAGCATTGATGTTTTGTTTCACTGTGTACATGCAAATCAAGGCCATAGGGAGGACAATTGATGCATGGCATATTCCTCATGATTGCGATGATATCATAGAGGAAGTTGATGACAAACATGAGCAAAAAAAAGAGGAAACGTCTAGTGATATGCACACTTCAAGCAGTGAAAGCACGTCTAGAGGATCAAATAAGTCACCAAAAAGTACAAGAAAGGATGAAATAAATGAACAACCAAGAAGGTCCTCATGCCAAATTCAACCATCGATAAGGTATAAAGACTATGCCTTGATGAATAAAGTGATAAATGTCCTAGAACCTTTGAAATTTAAAGAAGCTAATGAACATGAAAAATGTAGAAATGCATTGAAGGAAGAATTTGATTCTATTATAAAAAATGATACATGGGAATTGACAGAGTTACCTAAGGATAAAGTTCCCATAGGATCAAAATGGTTGTTCAAAACAAAATTAAATGTAGATGGAACTATTGATAAATATGAAGCTAATCTTGTAGCAAAGCCTTATTCATAGAAAGAAGGGATAGATTATGAATTTTTGTTTTGCACCTATAGCATAAATGAACACCATTAGAATGATGATTGCATTGACAACTAAGCATAATTGGAAGTTAAATCGGTGAGATATCAAATCAACATTTATGAATGGATAATTAAAAGAAGTCTATCTTGTTCAACCATAAGGTTTTGAAAAAAAGGGAGGAGAGCATCTTGTTTGTAGGTTAAAGAAAGCATTATATGGACTTAAATAGGTACCCAAGTCTTGGTATGTGAAGATTGATAAATTCTTCTCTCAATAGGGTTTTACCAAAAGTAAAGGGAACACAAATCTTTAAATCAAGAGGGATGAAAACTGATATATTGTTTTGATTTTTGTTAAAAAGTGTGCAACAAGAAATGCTTGTTGAGATTGCAACAAGATGATGGAGCTTAGTGGAAAGGAGTCGCCTTCACTAAGTGGGCCCGCAGGCTATTTTTGGCGCAAGTCTATTTTTAGACTATGTCTATTTTTAGACATATGGATCATGTCTATGGATTGCAGGTTGTTGTTTATGGATGATTGATCAAGTTGGGAAAATAGATGGACTTCTATTTTTGATGAAAGTGTGAGTGATCACAGTGTGAGTGATCAAGTCTATTTTTAGACTGGCTGTCAAAAATAGAAAAGTCAAATATTATTATCTCACAATAATATTTGGACTATAAACTTAATCTTATTCTCTTGGAGCACTTCAGTTCGAGCTACGGATGTGGCACATGCAATTGCATGAGGGAAATACGTGGTTCTTATATGGGTTAGTTGAATATTTGCATGCATGACTTCAGTTAGAACTCAAGTGAGTTGAGTTTAGTGGACTGGAGGTGCAGTTGATGGAGTTGTATTCAGTTTAGCTTTGTTAAACTGGTTGTATTTAGTCTAACTGGCAAATAGACTAGAGATGAGTTGGGTGAATTAGTTATTAATTAATTCACAAGTTATTAACTCATAATACAACTATGAATACATCAGTTAACTCAGTTGCATGTCAGTGCATGTTTAGTTCAGCAGGGACAGGTGTTAGAGAATCAGATTGCTATCAGTTGTGACTATAGTTGTGCACCAGATCTTGCACAAATCAGGGGATTGAGTATGCCAATGGGTTTGCCCACATTGTAGCTTGTTCTCACGTGATTTAGCCAAGGAAAGACGTGGCTGCCTTGGAATTATCACCGGTTCTTGTGCAGGTATTGAGCAGCGGAAGAGATTTGAGCCAGTGATTGATTCAGATCTGAGTTGTATTGTGTGTAACAGGTGGAGCTGGTACTGGATTGCTTGTGATAAGCATTGTACTTTGTAATGTTACATGACTCAATCATTAATATACAGATAGTTGGGGTTTTTAGCGAGATGCTTTCCCCGGGATACATACTGTGTTAATGTGTGAATGCTCTTGATGTTTTATTGTTATTGATGCTGCTATATTGATGATCAACGTAGAGGAGCTTATGTATTGTGTATGTTTTCCGCAATAGTACATGATCAGGATAATCTCTGTTGAATATGTGTTAAATTATTCAAAATTTCTACAATTTTTGTGTATGTTGATGATCATAACAGAAAGTGCTACCAAGATAATTGAAAATATCAAAAGAAGTTTGTCTCAGGAATTTGAAATGAAGGATTTTGGGGAGTTGCATTGTTGTTTAGGCCTTGAAGTTTGGAGATATAATGTTAGAACCTTTGTCACACAAAGAAAATACACACATGGATTAATTAGGAGATTCAATATGAATGGATGTAAAGTAATATCTATGCCACTGGAACAGAATGTTAAACTTAGCAGTGAAGATAAAATAAAATAAGTGAATGGCACATTATATAGAGAAGTGGAAATACAACAAGATTGGATATTGCATATTCAATCAACATACTTAGTCTTGGATATTGCATATTTAGTCAACATACTTAGTCTTGGATATTGCATATTCAGTCAACATACTTAGTCAATTCATGGCTAAGCAACATGAAAGTCACGCAAAGTATCTAAGAGAGTCCTTTGATATTTCAAAGAGATTGGAAATTTTGGTATTGAGTATACTAATGATTTGAATGTTGAGTTGACAAGTTATTTAGACTTTGATTGTGAAGGAGATCCAAATGACAGGAAGTCCACCTTTGGTTATGCATTTAGTATTGGTTCTGATATTGTGTTGTAGAGCAACAAGAAACAACCAAATGCTTCTTTGTCTTCCACTAAAGTTGAGTACAAAGCCTTATGTAGTGCAATCTATGAAGCAATTTCGCTAACAAGAATTCTTGAAGACATGGGAGAAAAATAGGAAGGACCGATAATTATCAAGTGTGACAATCAAATCTCTATCAAACTGGAAAACATCCCAGTCTATCATGTAGGGTCAGAGCAGATTGAGACACAACATCATTTTGTATGAGAAAAGATACAGTCAAAGGAAATTAATTTGATCTATTATAATACAAATGATAATGTGGTAAACATCTTTACTAAGCCTTTAGGAAAATATAAGTTTATGTTATGTAGAGACAAGTTAGGTGTGATAAATAATTTATTTCTCCATTAAGGGGGACACTTAGAGTTAATGGAGAAATATAATGTATGGATTATGTAGAACTCAACTAAATGTTCTAGACTATGTAGAACTCGAGTCATGATTATTCTAGATTTTGCAGAAGTCATTGGTTTTGGTATGATTCAATTGTAGTTAATTATATGAGTGAGTTATAGTTGATTAGGATTTATTATCCTTTATAACGAGACCTTGTCATGTATTGTGCATTAGTTTTGGGCATTGGCATGGTTTAATAAAATCTTATGTTTGTGTTATCATAATTATGTTCTCGCTATTTATTTAAGTGATAACCCTTACAACAACACATTTTGCATACTTGTCGGACTTTAGGAAGCAAACAATCCTTCCAACCACGAATTACAAGCCAAACTTTTTGAGACCTCAAAGTAGACATTCCAAACTTTTCCTTCCCTCGACCACCACTACCACGAGCTTGCTAGTTAAATTTCAACCTTTTTTAACACGCAAAACCATTTTGGAATTTTTCTTATTTCTACACTCATGTATTTCACACTCTAACATTCGTAGATTGTGTGTTGGATTTGATATTCACTAGGCTCCACAATTTACCACTTTGGCATTGCTACCAATTGTTAGGATCACAAAAGGTCGAGATAAGTGACCAATAGTTCCTAAACCATTGTTATGTTTCCAATGGCCACTAGGACAAATAAGCATTGAGTTTTTCAGCTTTTAAATAGGCTACATTTCAGTAGGGTAGAAACCTTTTCCACCTTAAGGTCTTGCTTACAAAATTTGGTATTTGTTTTTTTTTTTGGGTAATTTTAGTAAGGAGAATGATGATTTCTAAGATTTTTAAAAAATGACAAAGCTAATATCACCACATAACATATATGATCCCTCTACATAGCTCATAGCCTCACAAGGATGTCTATACTTTCCTTTTTCTATTACACATAAAGAAGACGATTGTGATTACTTTGGTTTTATTAAGCTAAGTCAACAAATTAAATATCATGTTCAAAAGGATGGGTCATAACACTTGAATAAAAATAATATATTTTATATATAAAAAACATAACATAATGGAAAAATTATTTTTACCTAAAAGATAGTAAGAATATCCCTAGATCAAATTAAGTTCTAACATCATAATTTATTACATCTCTCCTAATGAGAGTCACTTTATGTTTAAATGATAAGAAGAATAAAATGAATTATGAATAGTAAGTTAATTAAATATATATTATAAGCAAATTTTATAAAGATAATAAATACTTTTCATTAAAAATATCTATGAAAAGTAAAAAAATTAAATATATGGAATAACAACGTAAATTGAAGTAACGTTATATTATATATATACATATATATATATATATATATATATATATATATATATCTAAACATGTTTCTTAGTGAATGTATAACTATGTACTAGTCTAGATCCATTTTAACCTTGAATCTATTAAGTGTTGAGAGGGATCCAATCTCTCGAGGTGCAAACCTCTTTTTTGAGTGCAAAACTTGAGGAAAATCCCTGCCGGCCCTTGATATATCCGAGGTTAAGATGGATCTAGGTTGGTTATAAAATACTATATAATATCTATATTTGCATTCATGTGTCTCTTTCTTATTCCATCTATCTATATCACCACCCAAACATACTCTCTTTCTCTCTTCGCCCCCACTCTCCTCTCTCCCTCACTCTTTATCCATCACTTCCTTGTCACTCCCTCTATGTCTTTTTTCTTCCTTCCCCCTCTCTCCCCCTCCAATCCCCTGCTCTCTTTTGAGTCTACTCTCTCTTTATCTCTCTTCTTTTCTCTCCCACCTTCCTCTATCTCTTCTCCCCATCTCTCTCTCTCTCCACAACTTTGTCACTATCTCCCTCCATCTTTGTGTCTCTATATCTCTCTCCCATCCATCTCTATGTCCCAATCTCTCTTTCTTACCTTTCTCTCCCTATCACTCTCCCCTCCTCTCCTCTCCCCATCACTCTCTCTCCATCTCTCCCTTGCTACTCGCTCTCTCTCCACATCTATCTCTCAATGTCTTTTTTATTTCCCCTCTCTCTCTCCCACTTCTCTTCTCCCTCTACCCCCCCCTCACCCCCATCACTCTCTCTCTCTACCCTCTAGCTTTGTCACTATCTCTCTCCTTTTCCCTCCCCTCTCTTAAATTTGATCCCATTGTATTGTGTTTAAGAAAACATCTAAATTAAAAAAATTCAATTGGTTGTAAAATATTAAACCTATATTTTAGATCAATCATGTCAAAGAAAATACAATAATAAAAAACTTTAAAAAAGCATGCATTATCTTTCCTTTATTATTGCTAGTCACTTTGCTTGCTCTTGTCACTTAGATCCTTAGTTAAGATGGATTTATGTTGGTTCTTAATAATACTATGTATATTATATAAATTTCACAACTTCAAACATAAAAGTATTCTCATTTTTTATTTTATTAAAACCTTAATTTAATTTATATGGGAATATTTTTAGTAGTCCTTAGAGGGTTTAGATATATCTCAAAAATAATTATAACATTTTTCTTTTTAGTTCAAAAAAAATTATTGTAAAATCAAATTAAATTAAAATATTTTTATTGTGAAATAAGTTATGGTTTTTGGGCATGTCATATTGATAAGGGATGGTATTGGCCCATGGTGTTGTAACAAAGCCTATTTACAAGCTAATAATATCCATGAGAAAGTGACGATGAATATGCATGGTTAAGAATATTGTCATATTTTTATAAAATATTTTGATTATGAAATAAGTTATGATTTTTTGGCATGTGGTATTGATAAGCCATGGTATTGTAACAAAGCCTATTCACAAGTTCATAATATCAAGGACAAAGTGGAGGTGAATGTCCATGGTTAAGAACATTGTCATATTGGTATACAATACTTTGATTGTGAAATAAGTTATGTTTTTTGGGCATGTGGTATTGATAAGTCATAGTATTCTAAGAAAACATATTTACCACTTAATAATATCCATGGTAAAGTGGGGTTGAATATCCATGGATCAGAATATTTTCATATTGTTATAGAATATTTTCATTGTGAAATAAGTTGTATTTTTTGGGTATGTGGTATTGATAAGCCATTGTATTGTAACAAAGCCTAGTTTTTACAAGTTAATAATATGCATCCTAAAATGGGGGTGAATATCCATGGTTAAGAATATTGTTATATTGCTATAAAATATTCTGGTTGTGAAATAAGCTATGATTTTTTAGCATGTAGTATTGATAACGCATGGTATTTTAACAAAACCTATTCACAAGTTAATAACTAAATCAAAATATAACAAATTGAATTTTATTATTTTCCTTAACTTTCTATTATTAATTGAGCCAACATTTAAATGTTTGCACTCATCCAGATATCACTTTTAACTTCTTTTTTCACGCAATAAGGCAAAAAGTAAGTGGTTTAAAATAATATAACACCAACTATTAAACAATCAACTATCTTAATGTGATAGACATAAGCCTATATTGATATGTGATTGCATTTATTTACTTATTTTGAAATTATTCATGTAAATTTGAAACTTACTCTATCATATTTTTTTATTAACCAACATAGATCCATATTTAGTACGGATCTAACATGAGCCGAAAGGGATCAAACCATCTTGATTTTGCATTAAGATTGCTCATGGATATATACATGGAGGGAGAGACTCTTGGGCTTCACCTCCCAGTGTCTCTTCATATTCCTAATTTCCTTATTTTCTATTTACATTATTTTACATGAATTTCATAATCTCAAAGATTAGGTGTCAACATCCCCCCCCTAAATTTGAAAGGATGTTGGTGAGTCCAAGCATCATTCTGAATCTTCCGAACTTTTCTCTTCCAAGCACTTTGGGGAAGATGTCTGCAATCTGCTCATTTGTGGAACAATGGCATAGATGAATTGTCTTGGCCTTAACATGATGCCGAATTAGATGATATTTTGTATTTATGTGCTTCGTTCGATCATGGAACTTTGGGTTTTTAACCAAATTTATTGCATAAGTGTTTTCAATTATGAGAGGAGTTGAATGCATTTGTTTCTTCTCCAAATATTCTAGAATTTTCCTGAACCATACAATTTCCTTTGTTGCTTTAGTTGTTGCCACATATTATGCCTCAGTTGTGGAATATGTTTTTTTTTTTGGGCTGGTTCACGGATACCCTGGTCAGTGGATAGCCGCTACGTCCAGGTGGAGAAATCTATGGAGTGGACGCCACCCGAAGGGCATCAACACCCCTCGGCCTATTACAGACCTAACCCCAAGAGCTTACGGGATTCGACCCTGAGACCTCCCATTGGTGAGGCATTGATTTGACCGATTGAGCTAACTCTTGGGGCTTAGTTGTGGAATATGTTGGAACTGATTGTTTGCATGATCTCCCAGAGACAACTCCTGATCCAAGACCCATAATATAACCTGAAGTAGATACCCCAGTTTCTTTGTCTCCATCGAAGTCTGAATTAGAGTATCCAATCAAGATGAAGTCACCCACCTATGTATACTTGAGTCTAAAGCCTTGAGTTCCCTTCAAGTACTTCAAAACTCTTTTTGTAGCAGACCAATATCCCTCACAAGGATTTTTCATAAACTTGGAGAGGATTCCAACAACAAATGAAATGTTTGGTCTGGTAGTAGTTAGATAGATGAGAATTCCTATGAGTTGTCTATACTTTGTTGCATCCTCGAATTTTTTTCCTTCAATGGATGTGAGCTTCAAGTTATATTACATTAGAGTAGTCAAAGGATTACACTTAGCCTTTCCAAACATGTTCAACAGATCTCCAATGTACTTCTTCTGAGAAAGGAATATAAACTTCAGATGTTGAGTTACTTCAATACCAAGATAGTAGTGAACATAGCCCAAGTCAGTCATTTCAAAACCTTTCCTCAATTTCTTTATGGATGAAATGTAGCTCTCATTGTTACCTATCATCAAAAGATCATCTACATACACCACAAGATATACAACATTTTTGCAAACTTTCTTGACAAACAAAGTTGCATCATCAAGATCATAATGTTTGAAGTTGAGTTTTAGAAGATGCTCAATTAACGTTTCATACCAGGATCGCAGTGCTTGATTGAGGCGATACAAGGATTTCACGAGATTGCATACTTTGTTTTATTGGCCATTCACAATAAGTCCTTCTGGTCGAGACATAAAAACATTCTCTTTCAGATCTCCATTCAAGAAAGAAATTTTTAGATCCATTTGATGAACTTTCCAACCCTTCTGAGCTACCAAGGCAAAGAGAGTCTGGATGGTAGCCCATTTTGTTGTGGGGGAAAATGTCTCCTCATAAGCGATCCCTTCCTTCTGAGAAAAACCTTTTGCCACAAGCCTAGCTTTATGATTGTTAAGTGATCCATCAACTTTATACTTCTTCTTGTAGACCCACTTGCAACCAATTGGTTTGGTTCCCAATGGAGGATCAACCAACTTTCAAGTGCCATTATTTATCAAGGAATCATACTCTTTCTGCATCACTTCTTTCCATTCATCATGAGAAGTAAATTATTTAAAGGAATTTGTTTCAAAATCTATAGACAAATTCAATTCACAATCATAAGGAACATCCATATCAACGAGTGAATCAGAATCATCTACATCACCTCCATTTTGCCTGGTTGAATTTCTTGTTCTTGTATTTCCAACCTCATCAATATTAACACTTGCAAGTGCATTTTTCAATCATTTGGAGGAACTTTCTGAGATGGCCCAAGTTTCTCAATTGATTGAGTTGAGATTCAATCAAGATTGAGTCTCCCAATTTTTTCAATCACATCACTCAAATTATCATAAGTGGCTAGAGCTTCATGTGGGGGAGAGAGTGCTTCAGAAGAAGATTCCATAGATTGATCCAGTATAGGAATGCCCCCTTCAAGATGTGGAATCTGATTATCAAATTCTTGAAATGACTTTGCATGTCTGAATCTATCCAAGTGATCAAGCTATTGTTGGAAAAATTAACTATGTTCGGTCTGCAATAATGTACTTGAGTCATCATGTAATGTACTTGTCAAAAGAATAAAGAAAATAATTTTTATTATTCTTCTTGTAACTTATTAAAGCATGGGTTTAATTCTTGGATCACCATATTTTAGGTAAAAGTCCCCATTGAGGACTTCTAGGATTTATTTTGAGTCTATAGAATTATTGTACATTTAAAGAGACCCTTCTTGGCCTTTTAAATCATGTAAATCGGTTTAGTATTGAGTCAAATATAAATTATGGAACCTCTGCACCATGACGACCTAAGATAAGATCAAGTCAGACTAAGGACCCATTCTACCCCACATAAATCCTATAAAAGTAAGGACTATGAATTCATTTGGAGCATCACTTCACATTCTCTCTCTTTTGGGTAGAAGTACGAAAATTTATTTGTCGGGAAGAAGTGCGAAGTAGGAGGCCGGGAAAGTCTACTGTCGGGAAGACGAAGTGAATGAGAGTTTGGGGGAGTCTAAGGAGTCAAGAAAAATCAAAAGTTTGGTGGTGGTCTCTCTCTATTTCATGTTCTAGATTGGGAGAACAAAGTCTCCCAAATTGGACTGTTGTCGAAAGCCGTGAGCTACCGCAAGTTGCTACATAGTCAAAGTCACTGGAAAGAGATCAATCTTCTAGAGGTTGACTTGGTGTGCAAGGAGGGTATGTTCAAGGTATAGGGTGAAGAGCTTCAAAGAATACTATTTGAAGGAAGAATTACTTTGACTGGGTTTTCCCCACGAGGGGGGTTTTTCCCTGGCATGTGCCTACATCTTGTGTCCATTGTTTTATGTGTTGTTGCTTTGTGTAATACTTTATGAACTAAAGAAAGGATATATAAAGAATCGTAATAGAAATTAACATCACAAGTAATTATCAAGATCGAGAAAATATTTATTGCCTTTCTGATTTTCCAACATGGTATCAGAGCTTTGGTGAAGAAAGAAGAAAAAGGCATATCCATTCATAGGCAATATCTTAAGGAAAGAGTCTATTATATTCAAGGAATATGTGTTACTCAATTAAGGGTGAGAACAAACTTGAAGGAGAATCTAACTTTATATCCTTGAAGAAAAGGATTGACCTAATCCTTGAAAATAACAAGGTTCTACATTTGGTAAAAGGAAATGTAAAGAAGCCTACCGAAGAAGCCAATAATGTTGACAAAAGAGAAATTCAGGGATTTAGAATTTGTGGCTATGACTCTAATGGTAGAAGGGATAAAAGCCAATCTTGTCCCATTCATATCTATCATCAATCATCCTTAGGAGATGTATGAAGCCTTGTCGAAATTGTTCACTATTAACAACATTGGTCAAGTACAAAGTTTAAAGAATGAGTTGAGAAATACAAAGATGCATAAAGAAGATATTGTGTCAAAATTCTTTGTAAATATAGCTAGACTCAGGGATGATCTTTTAGCCATTGATGAGGTTATTTTGGACAAAGAATTTCTGATCGCTGTTATATTAGGATTGCCACCCTCTTGAAGTGCTTTTGCTTTAGTTCTCAATAGTTGGAAGGTAGCTCCCACCTTTGAAGAATTATGGACCGCAAGTAGTCAAGAAGAATTAAGGATATCAATGGTTGCCAATATTGAAAAAGTATCAATTTCTTATGTTGCTCATCATAAAGAAAATAGATTGAAGGGACGAAGGAAGAAATTTGACATGTCTCAGATAAAGTGCTATCAATTTCATAATAAAGGCCACTATAAGAGTGTGCCCCGAGAATCCAAGGAATAACAAGAGAGGAAAAGATCAAGCCAACTTTGTTGAAGAAGGAGACTCAAATAAAGTCAAACTTAAAGAATCCAGCATTAGCGACTTACATTATTAAGTCATTTTCTTTACATAACTTGTTTTATATGTTTTAGAATTTAGAGGTTTTTAACATATCTTTGGAAAATACACTTTTGTATTGCTTTAAGTTTGTAGGTTTCCCTCAAGTTTTAGAGGGAGCTCCCAACAACTCTCAAAGATAAGTATCTCATGTCTTTTCAGTCTTGGGTTCATGTATTCATTTAGTTTCGACTATATTAAAGTACTAATCATCTTTCTCCCTTTTTTGTCTTGGTTAGGAAAAACATCTGCAAAAAGGAGGATCTCTCAAGACAAGGTTAGTCAAGAAACAAAGGTATGTTTTGAATGCATTGATTGGATTATTCATTTGATGATCTATTACTAACTCTGTCATGACTAGTTGTATTGAATCCTAGTGATTCTTGTTTAGGTGATTCATCTCTTGATAAATCTACCCACCCCACTCATATTATTGATTGACTATGTAGAACCCTAGACATGTTCTGGAAAACCCTAATTGAAGGGTATGCTAATGTGAATGTCTGAAATCCTAAGCTGCTTAGGGATATTTTGAAATGATAGTTTAAGTTTTATTGATGATGTCCCTTTTGGGATTTTGGTGTGATCTGGAAATCCTAACTTGTTAGGGTTGAATGATGAGGCCTAAAATCATGAACCTTTGAAGTCTTGGTAATGTTGAGTTTTCTATGTTTCTACATTGGAACCCTAACTCATTGGGGTTTGGTGGAATATGTGAGCAAGACCCTTACATTGTCTTTAAAAAAAATTCTTTGGTATGTGTGTGTTTGTTTGATCAAACCCTAGTGTAATCAATATGATTGTGTGTCTAAGTCTTTCTTAATATTGTTGTGAAGTTAGGTTTGACTATCACATGATATGAAATGTATGTTTCATGATGATGAAATCTAGGCATATAGAGATATGTACTTTTGGTTGAATCACTAGCTTGGTCTAGGTCAAATGTATTAGTGTTATTGCACATATGATATGCTTATGTATGGTTATGAATTCCTAGATATGTGTGCTGACCTAGTCGTTGATGGTCATGAGTTTTAGGATTTAATGGAAGTTCTTGCCTGAGAGTCTAGGATGATGATATTTGGAAATCTAGGGTGTTGTGGCTAAACCCTAGTGAAGTTAAAATTGTATAGTATGCGGGATTGTGAAAATGGAATTCTGAAGTTTTGGTATCAAACCTTAGTAAAAGTAAAATATCTGGAATATGATGATTTGAGATTTGTATAAGATTGTTGAATTTGTGAAAATGAAAATCTAGGGTTTGCAAGTAACCTTAGTAGTATTTGTTCATGTTAATAATTGATTGATGCTTGATTGAAAATCTAGGGGCTTGGAACTAACCCTAGTGGGAAAGATGAACAAGATGATGACTAAGCTATGATTGACTTTGATTGATTTGTTTGTATGAAGTCTAGGATTTGTATAAATCCCTAGTGATAAGTCTAACATATGAAATATTGTTAGATACTTTGTAGATTTATTTGTCAAATTGTTTCGAAAGTTTTCTATATGTTGTAGTAAGGTATGTCATGTCTTTGGAAGACATATTTAAACCCTAGGTGGAATAAGTGTTGTTATGAAGTAGTCTAGGGTGTATGACAAATTCCCTAGCAAGATGTTGAAGAGTATATGTCTCTTGTTTGTAATTAAGTCTGGGTATCTGATATATGTATAAAATTCTTCCGTGATTCTGATATGGCTAACATCATGCTTCTATAGTTTTAGTTGTACTTTCTATCTAAGTTGTGCAGGTACAAAATCTTCAACTTGGTGAATATGTGATGAGAATGATGGGGATAATGATAACTCTGATGAAATGGTTGGAAGCCATGAAATATTCTTCGATGTTGAAAAGAAGAAGTTGAGATCTTAGAGGAAGCATGAATAAAATAAGATCTTCCTAAGACTAAGAGGGGGTCTAGATAAAAGTTGCTTCCTAGTTGAGAGGGAGTGACGGATATGGTTCTCTGCTTCATGTGTCATGCACTAGACCAGGACTAACAATCATAAGTCTGAGTGAAGGCTAGGAATAGGAAAAGGAAATTGGAGAATGCATTTTGTAGTGCTTTTGAAAGAAGGAAAACATGACCTGATTGAAGAATATGTTGTTGCATCTGAAGTAGGAAGGAAAACATATGATCAAGGCATCTTCTGTCAAATATTCGGTTGATAGTCCTACTATGAAAAGATGAGAAGCAACATTTGTTGTATGTAAAATCCCAAATGTTTGTATTTGATTATGTACATGTGAAATATTGGGGTTGTGTTTGTACAAGTGAATCTCTTAAAGGAAATCATGTTGGTTACCAAACAGTGTGATTGAGAGAGATGGGTTATTCTTGATCTGCTGGATCAAGGGGTGTTGAGGATTTGCGAGTGAAGAATTTCCTGAGGAGACATCTGGCTGACACTTTGTGTTGATGTATGAGTCCCCAAAGTTGGAAAGGTGGCATTGGTCACTAAGCTCTGACATGCACCTGGATTTTTGGGTTGGTGGTTAACAAGTAAGTCTGATGGTACCTAGAGAGGCTGAAAGCTCAAGTCCATCTTAGTCCCACTGGATAGATTTCCTTGGTCAGGAATCTAGTCCATGGCATTGTGGTGCCTAAACTATTGAGTGACTAGTTGGATAGATTGCCCTGGTCAGGAATCTAGTCCATGGCATTGCGGTGACTAAATTGGTTGACTGGTTGGATATATTACCTTGGTCATAAATCTAGTCCATGGAATTATGGTGCCTAAAGTTCTTCATGGTTCATATAGTTTGAGATATTCCATTGTATATGTACATTATAAATATGTCCTTATTTAAGAGGGAGTGTTGGGAAACGTAACTATGTTTGGTCTTCAATAATGTACTTGAGTCATCATGTAATGTACTTGTCAAAAGAATAAAGAAAATAATTTTAATTATTATTGTTGTGACTTATTAAAGCATGGGTTTCATGCTTGGGTCACCGTGTTTTAGGTCAAAGTCCCCATTGAGGACTTCTAGGATTTATTCTGAGTCTTTATGATTATTGTACATTTAAAGAGACCCTTATTAGGCTTTTGAATCATGTAAATTAATTTAGTATTGAGTCAAATATGAATTATGGAACCTCCATACCATGTCAGCCTAAGAAAAGATCAAGTCGTCCTAAGGACCCAACCTACCCCACAAGAAGCCTATAAAAGGAAGGACTACGAATTCATTTGGAGCATCACTTCTCATTCTCTCCCTTCTCGGCATAAGTGCGCAAATTTGTTTGTAGAGAAGAAGTGTAAAGTAGGAGGTTGGGAAAGTTTGCTGTCGGGAATCCGAAGTGAATACAAGTTTGGGGGAGTCTAAGGAGTCAAGGAAAAACAAAATTTTAGTGCTGGTCTCTATCTATTTCATGTTCTGGATTGGTAGAACGAAGTCTCCTAACTTGGACTGTTTCCGAAAGCCATGAGTTGCCGCAAGTTACTACATAGTCAAAGTTGCTAGAAAGAGATCAATCTTCTGGAGGCTAACTTGGTGTGGAGGGAGGGTCTAGTCAAGGTCTAGGGTGAAGAGTCTCAAAGAATATTATTGAAAGAAATAATTACTTTGACTAGGTTTTCCCTGCCACGTGCCTACATCTTATGTTCACTATTTTATGTGTTGACGCTTTATGCAATTACTTGATGAACTAAAGAAAGAAGATATAAAGAATCGTAATAGAAAGTAACATCACAAGTAATTATCAAAATCGAAAAAATATTTATTGCCTTTCTGACTTTCCAACAACTACTACTCAACAACATTTTCAGCCTTGGAAGATTCAAGAAATATCACATCTCTAGATACGACAAACTTCTTATTAATTTCATCATAGAGATGGTATGCTTTGGAGGTTTTTGAATACCCCAAGAAGATACATTTATGACTCCTTGCACCAAGTTTGTTTCTTTGTTCTTTTTGTATCAAGGCATAATAGGTGGAACCAAAAAGAATGTGGCCATACCACATTTCATAAGTATTTTCTAATAGCATTAGATGGACATATATTCTTTACATACACAACACATAGAACTGTATTATGTTGAAAATAGCAACAAAAAATGCTAAAAACATAATTCAGTATATTCCAATTTTAATTTGTCCTTGAATTAAAATTGAGAATTCAAATTCAAATTTCGTCTCACCGGCTGCTTGAAAAATAATTAGTTAATTTAGCTTGGATTAATTAGTTGGAGAAATTCAAGCTAGAAGTCTTTGTGAAGTGATGCAACAGTTATCTCTTAATTTAAGGAAGTTATCCCTTAGTTAAGGAGATAAGGATGAGTTGTATTTGAGTTGTAATTATTTAGCTCAGTTATTAGTTAAATTAATTCCAAACAGTTTGAGGAACTAATTGTGAGTTCAGTTAGTTAATGCATGCATGTATCAAACTAGTGTACTCCAGATAACTAAAGATTCTCTCATGAATAACTCATGCATGTCAGTTCAGACAAAGACCCAATTGAGATTAAAGACATGGACAATGTACTATTAGTTGGAGGAATTTTCCTATAAAGGAAACTCATCCATGCAAAAGGAATAAGGTTATTTAAGGATTACGCAGTTTTGATAGGGTGTAGGATGAATGTGAGTGATCAGTCTTCCACTTGGTAACAAGAGGATCACCCAGATAAACTGCACAAGGAAATAGGAGGCTTGGAGGGCAGAGGAGAAGGCTTAGAAGAAGTCTTGTTTACTTGTGAGAATCCAGGAGGATTGCACTGAGAGCTGGCTAGCCGTGAGAGCTAAGGCTTTGTGTAATCATGATGTATTTCCACCTTATATGATAATACAGCTAGTGGGGTTTTTAGCTGAGGCTTTCCCCTGAGTATTTTCTGTGTTTCATGTGTATTGCTTCTTCTTCTTATGGTTATATGTGTTCAGCTCTGATTCAGCGAGATCTTTAAGCTTCCCCAAAGAAAATTGATAGTAGAAGTAGATTATAGTATTTTGCTTTATTTATATTGCATTATCGGGTTAATCTACAGTCAGATTTTCTACATAGATCTCAGAGGTAGATTTGTAGAGATTTTCAGGAAATTCTACATGGTATCAGAGTTGAGTTTATCAGAGCTGTGAATAGTATACGGAGAAGAGAATTCGAAGTTTGAAGTTCGGGGGGTTGCAGATGCAAATTGAATTCATCCCATACTTCAAGGTTGGTCAATGGCATTCTATGGCTTGAGACTCGAGTATGCCTTGGATGGTAGCTCGGATTACATAGCATGGAAAAATCGCATGAAGGCTGTATTAGAAGATAATGGTTTGAAGGACTTCATTGATCAAGAAATCCAAAAGCTAGTTTCAACTAATGCACAAGAGTTGGCTAAGTGGAAGAAGTGTGTGGCGAGGGCGAGACAGATCATCCTTGAGGGAGTTCGAGACCATATTGTTTCGAGTCTCCATGGGAAGGATACTCCATATTCAATGTGGAAGACATTGAAGAACCTCCACCAGAACAATAGTGACCAGAGGAAATTGGCACTCAAGGATAAGCTTCGAAGAATCAAGATGGAGACGGGCGATACTATTTCCACATATCTGAACAAGCTCACCACCTGTAGAGATGAGCTTGGTAGTGTGGGAATAACTACTGCTAATGATGATATGGTGAGCCTCGCTCTCCTTGGCCTTCCAAAGAGTTGGAATAGCTACTAGGATTCTATGAATGGAAGGGAGAAATTGTTGGATTGAGAACGACTGTGGTCGGATCTCATTCAGGAGGAGATCAATAGGAGCACACAAGATGGTTCTTCATTCAAGGAGGATGAAGAAAATCTAGCCTTAGCGAGTAATGCAAGAAAAGGGAAGGAGAAGGATTCTCATCCCAAATTGAATTCTTCTCATGGAGGAAGAAGGTTGACAAGTCTAAAGTGAGATGCTTTAATTGTCATGAGATGGGACATTATGCAACTAATTTCCTATCGAAGAAGTCCAAGAAGGGATCCTCGGAAGGATCTGAAAGTGAGGCATTAGCCTCTCAGTTTGAGATGGACTTCACCCTCATTGCATGCATGGTGTCATCGATGATGGGTTGTGGTTGGTTTCTTGATAGTGGAGCCTCATTCCACATGGCTGATGATAAAAGTTTATTCAGTGCTTTGGAGAAGAAAGACCTTAATATTCACATAGAGATGGGTGATGATGAAAAGTATAGTGTTTCAGGAGTGAGCACGGTTGTTTTCCATAGGGAGCATGGAACTCCTATCACCTTGACTAATGTTAAGTATGTGCCTGGATTGAAGAAGAACTTGGTATCGATCGCAGTATTGGAGGACAAAGGCTACGATGTTGTCTTCAGTAAGGGAAAGGTTTTCCTTAGACACATCACCACAGGACATGTGAAACAAATCGGTTCACGGGCACAGAACTTGTATGCTCTTGAGGTTCAAGATGCATGCAAAGCCTTGAGGAGCAAGGAAAATGTTAAAGACCTGGTGGTTGAGAGGGACAATAAATTACCTCTCAACATGTAGTGACAGAAGAAGTCTCAAACAATTGTGGAGGAGCCACAATTGGAGATGTTGAGAGGAGACCGAATGCAGGCATCCCCTTATGCGGAGACCTCTAGTAGGGGGAAATTTCGAGCCAAGTGGGAAGAGGGATCACATGCATCCATACCTCCAAGTATGAGGTGGGGCGATGTGGAGTGGCCGTCCTAAGAAGGTTGAAATTGGGCAAGGTCCATTGAGAGGTTTTATCTCATGGATCCTACCTTGATATGAGATCCCAAAGTACATAGTAGCAAGAGGAATCAATGGGATTGATGCAGTCAGAGATCAAAGTGACAGAGGCTAGAGCAGTAAAATACTGAAGAGCACAGAGGTGTAGAGTTTTCAGTCGACAGAGGCAATAACAGTCAGAGACTTTGATGACAGAGGCATCATTCTAATTCAGGTTGGATGTTTTTTTGTTTCTGATGTTGCTAGAGCAGAAACACTAGAGAGAAGTGTTACATGCAGAACATTCCAAAGGTTCAGAATCGAGATCGAGTTGAATTCCTTTCTTGTTGAGAGGGAGTGTTGAAAATAACAAGAAGAAATGCTAAAAATAGAATTCAGTATATTCCAATTTTAATTTGTCCTTGAATTAAAATTTTAATTTAGTCTCACGAGTTGCTTGAAAAAGAATTAATTAGTTAAGAAATCCAAGCTAGAAGTCTTTGTGAAGTCATGCAACAATTATCCCTTAAATTAAATAAGTTATCCCTTAGTTAAGGAGATAAGGATGAGTTGTATTTGAGTTGTAATTAGTTAGCTCAGTTAACTGAGTTAAGTCCAGTTAAATTAGTTCCAAACAGTTTGAGGAACTAATTGTGAGTTCAGTTAGTTAATACATGCATGCATCAAACTAGCGTACTCCAGATAACTAAAGATTCTCTCATGAATAACTCATGCATGTCAGTTCAGAAAAAGACCCAGTTGAGATTAAAGACAGGGACAATGTATTGTCAGTTGGAGGAATTTTCCTATCAAGGAAACTCATCCATGCAGAAGGAATAAGGTTCCTTGAGAATTGGACAGTTCTGACAGGGTGTAGGATCAATGTGAGTGATCAGTCTTCCACTTGGTAACAGGAGGATCACCCAGAGAAATTGCGCAAGGAAATAGGAGGCTTGGAGGGTAGAGGAGAAGGCTTAAGAGAAGTCTTGTTTTCCTGTAAGCATCTAAGAGGATTGTACTAAGAGCTGGCTAGTTGTGAGAGCTAAAGATTTGTGTAATCTTGATGTATTTCCACCTTCTATGATAATACAGATAGTGGTGTTTTTAGCTGAGGCTTTCTCCTGAGTATTTTTTTTGTTTCATGTGTACTGATTCTTGTTCTTATGGTTATATGTGTTCAACTCCGATTTAGCTAGATCTTTAATCTTCCGCAAAGCAAATTGATAGTAGAAGTAGATTATATTATTTTTCTTTAGTTATATTGCATTATCGGGTTAATCTAAAATTAGATTTTCTACATAGATCTCAGAGGTAGATTTGTAGAGAATTTGCAGGAAATTCTACATATTAGCCCGAAACGCCAATTTTACATTCTTGAAAAACATCATAGAACGTACCATTTTTAAGATCGTCATGTTCATTCTTTTAGCTACTTTGTTCTCTTGGGGATTATAAGGCAAAATTTTTTGATGTTTGATCCCATGTTGGCGAATATAGTTTTAAAATCCATTTGAAGTATATTCGTTTCCATTATCAGTGCGAATAAAGCTAATATGAGTTTGTGTATCATTTTCAATACATGCATGAAAGTTCTTGAATGTTTGAAAAACATCGGATTTGTTATTCAATAAATAAACCCAACACATTTTGGTGTAGTCATCAATAAATGTCATCATATATTTATTTTCATTTGCATAAGGAAAAGGCATTGGGCTACATAAGTCTGAATGAATAAGTTCAAGTTTTCTATGTGCCCTCAAATGTGAGTCATGAAAATACTATTTTCTATGCTCTCCTAGAATCAAGCATCGCATTGCTTAAGTTTCCTTGGAATCGTAGGCAAACCAGTGACACCAATTTTCTTCAACATACGAGGTTTTCATAATTCAAGTGTCCAAATATAGCATGCCATAAAAGACCTGATGGAAATGTACCTTCATCGTAATGAAAACTGTATGAGAAGTTTTGTGCACAAGCAGAGGTACCTTGCAACTTCATAAGTCTTTCTTCTTCTATTCCCGTCATGACAAGTGAGCGATCTAATGATTTTATGACCTCAACCTTGCCATCAAACATATGAATGGCATGTCCTTGCTGGCGGATGTGGAACAGGGAAAACAAGTTTCTCCTCAACTTCGGAAGATATAAAACATCATGCAAAAGAAAGTCTGGAAGACCAAGCAATTTGAGCTTGATGGTGCCAAGCCATGATGGCTTGAGTTTTGGTTTGTCTGCAAAGTATACTGCTCCATCAACATTATCAATAAATTCCTCAAAAAAATCTTTTCTAAAAGTCATGTGGCAAGTTTCTCCTTAATCAAGCAACCAATCATTTTTCCAAGAAGCAAGTGAAGCATTAAACAAGTCTTCAGTTACTCCAATATTAGAATGTGTTACAACATAATGAGTGGATTCAGGTGCTTTACCTTTCTCTTTGTCATGGGTTTTACCTTTGGCTTCATTTCTTTCTTGCTCAATTTTGCCCCAAGGCAACTTACATGTGGATGCATCATGTCCATCTCTATTGCAACGTATGCAATGAAGATCATACTTTTCTCCTTGAGACTGTCTGTTGTCCTATTGTGGTAAAACACAAACCCCCCCCGACCCGCCTGCACCTCCCCGCCTCCCATTTTTTTATTTATGTACTTCAATAATGGGGATCCTTTCTATTAATTTTTGGCTAAACACCATTTATGATTTTTATTAAGTTAATTATCTTGCAATTTTGTTATTTTTCATTTTTGTCGAATTTCCATTTTCATTGTTTCATCGAATCCGAATTTTCACAAGCTTTCCATTGATACTTGTTTCGACTTATTTGGTCAACCGATTTGTAAATGATGCCCCTTTGAAATTTGATCATTTTCCCCCTAGACTAAAAATGTAAATACCTATAAAATATTTCAATTTTTGTAAATAATTAAGTCCAATAGTCATTTATTGTAAATATTGACTTTTAGTTAAATTTTATTAATTTTTCATTTTTTCACTAACGGTCCTACAAAATGCCCTAGCTAAATCATACAACGAATGAAAACGTGTTTGAAAAATCCTGGTAATTTACTCCAATTATTATTTTAAAATAAATTGCTAAGACCAGATTTTCAAAATTCCAAAGTGGCTATAGTCCAATTTGTAGGATTATTAATTCCACGTGGCCCACTTCATATCACTTCTTTCCTTCCAAGAATTGCGATTTTAAAATCCTGATTTAAAAAGTGCGATCAAAATTTGCGATGCGATATTGCGATATCGCATATCACATATCGCTATTTTGTTAAGCTCCTCAATTTACAAAATTTTGAATTCATGATTGGAAAATGTGAGGGGTTAACAATTTTTAATATAAGGTTTATGCCCCCTCCTTATGACTCCTGTACCTCAGCCTCACCTCATCCTACCTCATGCTCTCCTCATCCTCCACTCACTTCACCCTCCACTCACTTTCCTCCTCCATCACTCCTCTTCACCTGGATGGAAAAATAATTGATTTCAATAGTTTTTTGTGTGAATTTTAGATTGATTCCAATGGTGTGTGAATTAAATTTTTAAATAGATAATATATTTGTATTATAATAATTATATTATAATTTTAATATAATTTGAATTATAATATTAATTATATTTTAAATTAGTCCACATGGGGTAGCTCAAGCGGCAAGGGTCGTGGAAATGAAGTCTCTCACCGAACCGGAAGTCTTGGGTTCAAATCTTGGGCTACCCTTCCCCTGTAGCGGGGTACATAATGGACATGTAAATCGGAGAGTCCCGCCCAGCTTACAAAATATATATATATATACTATATAATATAATATATATAATCTTTAATTAATTTTATCATATCAATTTAATTTTGTAACTTAATTAATTTTTAATAAATAAGCATTAATTAAAATTAATTGTATTAATTGCATTATATCAGTTAATTAATAATTAATTATTAAATAAATTAAAATTTAATTTATTATTAGAATTTAATTAATAAATTCTGATTTTTGGGCCTAGGCAACAAAATTTCCATAATTATGCCAAGTTTGACTCATCAACTTTGGAGGCTAATAGATTGAGTTTTACTTGGCCAAATGAGGCCTAGGATGGCTCATTGTAAATATAAAATCATGGAGAATATTTCTAAGGAGGTTTCATTAACATATTTTATCATTTATTGGGTCTACAATCCAGCATAAGATCAAGCTTTGAATTTTTAATAAAACTAATTTTCCGGAGTTTTATTTTCTGCATTTTCATTTGCCCAAGCCTTTTCTGAATGCAAATCCATTCGTCAATGATATCCTAGGCCAATTAAATCATCATAGGAATCAATAGATAGCTTGGATTTCCTTTTTAATTATTTATTTAATCAAATTTGATTAAATTTGTTTTAATTCCAGATTTGGCATTTTGATTTTATTTTTGCATTTTAATTATGTTTTGATTTTGTTTTTTAGGAAAACAATTGAAGAGATGAGGAAAACAAGATCTCAATCAATGAGAATACTTCAACAATTGAAGAATGAAATTTTGAGCAAATGAAAATTGATTGGGCAAATCTCTTCTTCAACAAACTTTCTTGTTAAGAATTCCTTTGCAAATATTATAAATAACAGATTGCAAAATATAATAAGGCCTTCCATTTTCTGCAATTTTGGAATTTTAAAAGCACTTCTATAATAGGGATTTAGAGTTGTAGGTGTGTTGAAGCCCCGAAAATTGGGTCGACAACAAGGGGGATACCCGCCCGGTCCGGCCCTTGGTTGGTAGCTCCTTATCCGTTTGGTATAGCTGGTCCAACTGGGGATAATGGGACCAGTTTCCCAATCTAAGGGTGTGTGTGTGTGTAGAATTGGATGTTGCCGATCTAAAAGTTCCTATCTAAACTACTTTAATCTAACTCTATGTTATTGTAATCTAATGAAAACAGCACATCTAATCTATGCTAACCCGGGATGTAATTCTTTTATTATGCGATCTAAAGAGATTTCAAATAATAACTGGTAATAAAGATCATTCAACGATTATAAGAATGGAAATCAATAAGATTGAACCACTTTGCATAAAAAAGTTAGGCAAACAGTGTAACAACATATCGAATAATAAGTTATTCACACATTAAACATAAATAAATGGTTCCACCGTACAAAAGTGCCAAATGGTAACACAACATTCATGTAATAACATATAAACAATAAAAATTGTAATTTCTTTAAGAATATAAGCAGAAATGGTCAAGAGATAAAAGTACCATTTATGACTGGTCCTACTCATAAGCTTCAAGCAACAATGATTTATCTCTCCTTGTTCTAATATCTACTAAGAGTACAGAAGTGCAACATCAGTAGGATATACCAAATGAAAACATCAATAAATCTTGATCCGTTCATTCATCAAAACCTCCTCTGAGGGTGCAAAAGTGCATGTTCTGAGGACAAGTTTTTGACAAATTTCTAGACCCTTCTCTAAATGCATAAGAAGGGTTTAAATACTGCTAACTAAATAACTTAATTATATAAATTTAGGATACGGTTTAAATGACCGCCCTTTTTCTAGGCAAACTTATTTCTAAAAAATCGAATCTAATTCCTAACTATTTCTGCTTTTTCTCCTTAATGTTGCAAGCATTCAACATTTGACTGGGAAGAGTCGGCTGGTTGCCTTCTACTTTTGTTTGAGACAAGCAAACAGAAATGACAAGCGCTGGCACCATTTTTTAGTAAACTAGAAGATATTTTTGGGAATCATCCTCTGGCTGGGTGAATTAACTGTGTATATACTTGGTAATGACCAAAATTTCCCTCAAATTGCTTCTGCCTTTGCTATCTTGATTTCCGGACTTGCGAATGACTAAGCAAGTTAGGGACCTTGCTTTCTGAACAATTTTCTTAGCGCATCGAAAACTACCTCCGTTCTTTGATACGGGCCTTTCTGGTGCATTTTTCGCCTTTAGCGCCTTTTCCTTTACCGAGTATAAGCTTCAGGATTTTTTGTAAACATGCTGCTTTTGTGAGCTTTTGACCCTGAGCGTTGAGTCGGATATTGATGTCATCATCTGTTCATAAATTCTCTGGAATCTGCGGTTTCGTTGCATGCGGTATCTATTTATGAGGGCATCTCTTCTCTGTCTCTGAGCGTTGACGCTTTGCCTTTTTATTTAGATGTTTCCTGTTTTTCATTCCTGCATTTCACGCAAAGGAAAAGAGTAATGACAATAAATATTGACGCGAAAGCTCTAAGCTCTACGAATGTATAAAATAATGCCACCCATTGTGAACTGACTCTTCGACAAACACAAAATTGTCCTTCATTAACACTTTGGCGTACATTCATTAATTTTCTTTAAGGTGCGCATCCAATTTTTTGGTTTACGAACAGCTTTTCTTGAATGTTGAGCCGAGGAAAATTTGCGATGGGCGATTTCTGCAACTTGCATTATGTTATCGCGTTATCGCATTTTGTCAAGATCGCAAATCGCAGATTGTAGCATCGTAGGATCGCATTTATCGCAAGATCGCAGATCATGTTAAATCATTGTGTGATGTTTATGCGATGTTGCGACATGCGATGTCGTATATCGGCCATCAGAGATTTCTTAAGATCTTCTTTTATGGGTGCTTCTTAATGTATGCGATGTGATGAATTCCACGTCGCTTTTTCGCAGTTTTTATTGTGCTCATAAAGAAATATTCTACTCTCTTCTCGCGATGCAATATATTTTTAAGGAGTATAATACAAAAAAAATTTGATTTTTTTACTAAGCGTCCCCACTTGTTTTATGTTATTGCTAATATTGAAGAAGGAGGGGGGTTGTTGGTGGCCACAACAATGGCGATTCACTTGGAAGAACCAGTTATCTCTGCTTTTCTTATTGAATCTTAACTTCCAAAACATAAAAAATTTCATAAATCTAAATTTTGTTATGGACAAATGGAATACATTATGCCTTATCCTATCAATGGCATTTTGTTTCAACCTCTTTTTATTCTAATTTGTTTGATTCCTCAGGCTTGTCCTTGTATTTACATCAGCCATTACTTGGTCTTGTAAAGATAAAATAAAGTTTTCTCTGTGTGCCAGTTTTTAAAATATGCTCATTTGTCGTAGGTAGAGCCTCTGCTGCCAGCAGGCGTCTATAGCCTTGACAGTGTTACGTGTTACCCAACAATGATCCTTTATCCTGGTTAAGGTGATCTACAAATTTCAAAGTAAAACCCACATTGACGCTTTTTCTTTGATTTTCTTTTTTATTCTTAAAGAACAATGTCGTGGTTTGGTAGTCAAATTATGACACAATCATTCACTTGATTTACACTCTTGCTGAACAAGCTGGCTCGTGATGAGACCCTTTGTCTTTTGATTTTAACAATCTTGAGTCATTGCCATGTTTTGATGGACAGTATTGGCAAAGTCAGCAAGTTATAATATCTGTGATCATGATAAGCTGACTCGTGATGAGATCTCTTCTTCTTTAATATATAGTGTTTCTTGGATTGTTCCTCTAAATGTTGTGATTTTTCTTTAATCAGGGAGGAAGTCATTGTTTTCCTTAAGAAAGCTCTGGACGACAATAATAGAGTTTGAAAACAGTTGTTTTACAGAGAATCTTTATTTTGTTATTGATACCTTTCATTGTGCTGATATAAAACAATTTCTTTGCTAAAGGTTGCTTTCGTCAAATTTTTTGAAGTTGAAACTAGTATCATATCTAGGCTAAAGTTTTTAACTGTATCTGTCAATAATAAAGATCAGATTCTAAATTATTTTTTTGCCATTTATACAAGCGGAAAGCTCAAAATCTTAAAGAGAATTGGTGTCTTTTTCGTGAATACCTATAGTAACCATTTACAACTGTTTTTATTTATAAAAAGGAAAAGAAAAATTATTCTACAAAATAGAAGAACAATCTTCTATGGAAAATATATTTTAAGGATTTGTCCATTAACAGGAAAATGATCCCTTCTACCTGCTAAATCCTATAAGACAAACGTTGATGGACCTATGACTTCAACAATCTGAAAAGGACCAAGCCACATCTTTTGAAATTTCGTATATTTGCCTTTTTCTTCATGTGCCTTATCCCATTTTAAAACTAAATCTCCCATTTGAAAAAAAATTCTGGTCATTATACTTGAATCAAAAGAGGATTTTATTAGCGCTTAATGAAGAGCATGGATTTTCTTAGCTTGTTCTCGTTGTTCTTCTAATTTAATTATTTCCATTTGTCTTAGTTGTATGGAGGAAGTAGGTACTTCATCAATGTATTGTATTAAAGAAAAGGAGGGAATGACTAAGTGAGTTGGAAGAACCACTTCTTTCCCATAAACTAAATTAAAGGGAGAAGTTCCAATCGAAGCTTTTTTCGTTATTCTATCTGCCCACAAAGCATTTACCAAAGCTTTATGCCAATTCTTTTGGTTCTGGTCAACTATTCTTTTAATAATCCTAATTAGGTTTTTATTTGTCGACTCAGCTAACCCATTACCTTGCAGATAGTAATTGGCCAAATATTTTAGTTTGAACCCTCTTTTAAGTGCAAATTCAGTCATTGCATTTCCAGAAAAGTATGATGCATTATCAAACATTAAAGTCGATAGCAATCCAAACCTAGTGATTATAAATTGATCTATGAATTCAATAATATTTTCAGAATTGGCTGTCTTGAGAGGAACTGCTTCTACCCATTTAGTCAAATAATCTGTTGCCGTGAGGATGTATCTATGCTGCTTAAAAGAGTGAGGAACGATCTCACCTATTATGTCCAAGCCCCACTGAGTGAACGGTTGCTCGATGTTTACCGGTTGTAGTGGCAGGGACGGTTTCTTTTGTCTTCCAGTAGTAGTTTGGCAGACTTGACATTTCCTCACGTAACTATGTGAGTCTTTGAACAGCGTAGGCCAGTAATATCCTGCATGTAAGATTTTATGTGCACTAGCGTCTCCAGCATAGTGTTCGCCTACTAGTCCGTTGTGGAGTTCCTGCAAAACTTTTCAGCTTCAGTTTTTCAAGACATCTAAGAAGAACAGAATCATAATTCTTTCTAAAAAGAATATTATTTATGAGCTGATATTGTTTAGCTTTCAATCTCAGAGCTCTTTTCTTAGTGTGATCCAGGTGTGATGGAGCATACTCGTTCTTAAGATAATAAATGATGTCAGCATACAATGATTCTGCATCGTTTAGGCTTACCTCACACATTTGTACCTCTTCATATGAAATTTCAAAAATTTGCGATGCTCCAGCCAAAATTTTGCAGAAGCCTTGACCTCTTACAATGTTTGCTGGTTTGATTTCAAGGTCATATTCTTGTAAAGCATTGATCCAATTGGCCCTTTTCTCACCCACATCCTTTTGTACTAGAAGATTTCTTACCGCTGGAAACGGTACTATGATCTTAGTACAGGTTTTAAGTAAGAAAGGTATGAAATATTTGATTGCTTTGAAAACAGCATAGGCCTATTTCTCCACGTCTGAATAATTGAGTTCAGCACCTTGTAAATTTGAGCTAAAAAACGCTAATGGGGCTTCTGCTTTTTCTTGATTTGCTTGAGTTAGAATCGCGGCATATGATTTCTCTGAGGCAAATGTGTATAAAATAAAATATTCTGAAAAATTTGGGGTTGCTAAAGATGGAGCATTAATAATAACTTGTTTGATCAGGTTGAATGCTTCATGTTCATCTTGACCCCATTTAAAATTTGAATTCTTTTTAAATCATGTTTTGCAAAGGAGACACAATTCGTGAAAAAATCTGGGACAAATCTCTTTACAAAATTGATTTGACCAAGGAAAGATTGCATGGCCTTTTTATTATGAGGTAGGGATATTTCAGAAATTTCTTTGATTCTGTCATGATCAATGTGAATATCGGATTTTGACACTATGAATCCTAGAAGTTTTCCTTCACTTAATGCGAAAAAATATTTCTTTGGGTTAAGTGAAATTCCATACCTTAAACATCGTTGAAATATTTGTTTTAAGTCTTTGAGATGGTCACTTTTCTTCTTGGAGTACATTGGTATATCATCCAAATAAATTACTATAGACTTATTGACTAAACCCTTGAATGCGATGTCCATGGCTCTCTGAAACGTAGCGCCAACATTAATCAAACCAAATGGCATCTTCCAATATGCGTATGTGCCCCATTTAGTTCTAAATGTGGTTTTCAACTGATCATCGGGACGTACAGCCACTTGATTATATCCTGAAAATCCATCCAAGAAAGTCATCAGTTCTAAGCCTGTTATTGCCTGTAGTATTTGTTCCATAGGTGGAAGAGGAAAATTGTCTTTTTGACAGGATTTGTTAAGATTCCGAAAATCGATACAAATTCTAATGTCTTCGTTTTTCTTTCTAACGGGTACCATATTGCAGACCCATTTGGAATGTCTGACGGGGAAAATTATTCTGGCTTTTAATAACTTATTTAGCTCAGTTTTTATCTGATTTTCTACATTGGGGTGGATCTTTCTCAGTTTCTATTGGACAGGTTTTTCGTTATTGATCATAGGAATAGTATGTTGAATGATAGAAGTGTCGTATGTCTTCAGTTCATCATAATTCCAGGAAAAAACATTTTTATATTGTCTCAAAGGACGAATATACGCTAGTTTTTCTTCAGGGACTAGGCCGAGGCCTAGGTTAACGTTTTGTGGTTTATCATCTGTTCCTAGGTTTACTAATCCGTAGTTCAGAGTTGGACTATAGATCTTTGAATTGGTAGACCTTTTAAACTAATTTTTCAAATCGTATAAGTCTCCTAACTTAACCACCAATTTAGGTATAGCATTATCAGTGCTATTTTGTTGTATTTGTCGATCGTGATGGTCTTAGTCAATTATTTGATTGGAGTAGGATCCTTCAGAAGTGAGGAAATTTACAATATCAGGATCGTCATTGAATATTCTCCAATTTATAATGTTGTCAGGGATGGACGGTCTAAAGATTAATTCTATTGAGAATCTATCTGGACTAAAATATTCGGAGGAAATAAGCTTAGAGGCTACGTTAGCTAAAAGGTCTGCGCTTGCGTTTTGGAGTCTCGTGATTGAAGAAATATTAAATGCTATGAAATGCTCAGTCAGATCTTGTACTAAAGATTGATAGTCTTTTAAATGACCTGATAAGCAATGTATAGTGTTACGTACCTGTTTGACAACAATCTCAGAGTCTCCGAAGACTTGAAGATACTTGACGTTCAACCCGATTGCTTTGTACAGGCCTTGCACCAAGGCCTCGTATTTTGTTGTATTGTTTGTGCAATCGAATTCAAGTCTGCACGTAAGCATGGTCTTATTTCCTTCTGGACTAATCAGAATGCATCCTGCTCCTGCTCCTTCTTTAGATTTAGAGCCATCAAAATATAATTTCCAAAACAAAGATGTATTTACAGGTTTATCTAAAAAATCAACACACTTTGAACTATCAATTTGGGAAAAAATTTCGACTTGGGACAAAACTGAATTTTCCAAGTAGGGTGATGTGTGAGCATTGAAATTGCTGAGAAAAGAATCTACCGAGTAATTTCCTATGATACTGTTGTTATACGCTATTGTTTCATTTTCTCCCTCTAATTTTGTTACTATGTACTTCTGGTGTAACTCTCGTTCAACCTTTATTTGATTTGGTTTACCATTGTAGGGTAACCACATGTGCGACCAGTCGGTTACGAAGTATCCATGGAGTTTTTTGGACCAATCTCTGCTAAGAATTAGGCCATAGAATTCTGGGATATCAGCCACTAGAATGTCAATAACCTGACATATCTTTGGGTTGGATGACCATCTTATGGTTACTTGATTAAGTTCACCAATCACTTCGACTTGAGATCGATCAAGTTGAACTATGCGCACTGCAGATTTTTGTGGTTGAACATTTAACTTGGCACATACTGATCTGGGTAAGATATTTGATGAAGCACCATAATATACCAAACAATTGTGCACATTTTTATTGAAAATTTCATAAGTGAGAAGATACGGGGGAGTATGAGATCTTGATCTTCCTCCAATTAAGGCGATGTCGTTCGGATCAATCTTATTGATTGCGCTAGTTGGAGGTCCTCCCATGTTGTGGGAAGCTTGAGAGAGTACAACGGTAGGCAAAGATGAAATAGGCATGACATGTATTTCTTTCATCATTATCTTCTGTTGATGTTTCAATTTGCTCAATTCGTAAAGGGTAATATTAGCCCTAGTCTTTTTCATGTCATCAATGATATTATATTCCATTTCATCCGACACTATCAGTGTTTTTGATGGAGTTGTTTGATCTGCTTGGAATGGGCTAGGTTGGGTCGCTTTAGTGGTCGTTTTCTTTGTTGCGACTTTATCTTTTGTTGCAGGGCTTGCGCTCTTCTGCTTAGAGGTAGTTTGGGGAGTATCAAGTGGATTTTTGCTTCGTGTGCTAACTGGAAATACTTCTTGATCTTCTTCTTGTGGGAGGATGAAATCCCACATTCCTTGTAATTCCACAACTTCTTCTTCATCAGTCTTCCCTTCAGTGGCACTTTCTTCTTCTTCCTCTTCCTCAGATTCAACATTTGAAATGGCATTGGGTGGTTTTGCATCCGTCGAAGGACCTCTTTTAAAAGCTCTGTAGGGCTTTTTTAAAGAAGCTTCTGCTACTTGTTTTTTTATGTCAACCATCTCATTAGACATGGTCTTCAAAACTTTCTTCCATCCTTCCAAATCGAAAGGGTCTTTTGCTTATTTCTTTTTTGAGTCTTCTTTGAAGGTGACTTTTTTAGATTTGCGTTCCTCTATCGCAGATCTTTTTTCCAGGGCTATTACGTGTTTCTCTACTGTTATCACCTTTGTCATGTTTTCAACTAACGTTGTTTTATTTGCTCTATCCACGAAGATTGATGTGTTTGATGGTAGAGTAGTAATATACCATTCACATCGTACTTCTTCGGTGGGTTGGGAAGCAGTGGGAATTTTGTTGAGAATTTTATTGAACTGTAAATTGAAATCTTTGATAGGCTTTTTAGCTTTGGCTTTAAGATTGGATAGGTCATTAATTAACGTTGTCATTGATTTTTCATCACCGAACTTGGTAAGGAATTGATTCTGGAAGATATCCCAACTTGTGATAGATCTGGAGGGTAGTGAAAAGTACCACGACCCAGCTGTCCCTTGCAATGTCTAGGGAAAAAGCCGAACAACAGCGTCTTCATTAGTAACTCCGTTGAGATTGATAGAAAGCATGAAATTGTTTATGTGTTCTTCCGCTAGCATGCCTGCTTCTGGATTGAATTTGGGCAACCATTTCTCAGGATGTGCCGGTATTGGAATCAAGGGTGTAGGCATTAAAACTGCTCCAGGGTTGTTCCATGCAGACTGGGCCATCGTTGAGCTACTAGTAAAGGAAAGTGCAGAATATGATCCCTGTGGTTGGGAAGATAAGGATACTATGATCGTAGATGATTGAAGAGGGGTTGTGGGAGTTCCAGTAGACGAATGGATGATGGTTTGGAATGGAGGTGTGGGTGGTTGACTTCACGGTGGGGTAATTGAAATGGATGATGTAGACGAAAGATTTTCATTGTCAGACTCTTGCGGTAATTTCCTCGCTCTTTTCTTGGTGGGAAGAGGCAACTTAGTTGGCTGAATGCCAAATTTTTCACTCTTTAACCTGGTTAGGGGTTGAGCAGGATTGTATTGCGAAGTGACACTGCTTTGAGATTTATCAGACCTCTGAGGAGAAACGAAAAATCCCTGGAGTTTGGGAATCAGAGATTCAACTTCAGGAGGTTCAATGGTGGATTGGTCTGAAATATTAGAGTGTGTAGCAGTGGTCGATACTTGAGCGACTTTTGACTCTGGATTCAGATGTACTTGGGAAGTCAGGGGAGATGATGAGAGTGATTTACTCTCAGAATGGTATTTAGATTTTGATTTAGGTGCCATTCATAGTTCAAGCCCTCCTTCTAGTGCCAAATATGTTGAAGCCCCGAAAATCAGGTCGACAACAAGGGGGATAACTGCCCTATCCGGACCTTGGTTGATAGATCCTTATCCGTTTGGTATAGCGGGTCCAACTGGGGATAATGGGACCAGTTTCCTAATCTAAGGGTGTGTGTGTGTGTGTGCAAGATCAGATGTTGCAGATCTAAAAGTTCCTATCTAAACTACTTTAATCTAACTCTATGCTATTGTAATCTAATGAAAACAACACATCTAATCTATGCTAACCTGGGATGTAATTCTTCTATTATGCGATCTAAAGAGATTTCATATAATAACTGGGTAATAAAATCATTCAGCGATTATAATGAATGGAAATCATTAAGATGAACCACTTTTGCATAAAAAGTTTAGGCAAAACAGTTGTGAACAACATATTGCATAATAAGTTATTCACACATTAAACATAAATAAATGGCTCCACCGTACAAAAGTGCCAAATGGTAACACAAACATTCATGTGATAACATATAAGCAACTAAAAACTGTATATTGTTTTAAGAATATAAGTAGAAATGGTCAAGAGATAAAAGTACCATTTATGACTGGTCCTACTCATAAGCTTCAAGCAACAATGATTTATCTCTCCTTGTTCTAATATCTACTAAGAGTACAGAAGTGCAACATTAATAGTAGATATCAAATGCAAACATTAATAAATCTTGATCCTTTCATTCATCAAAACCTCCTCTGAGGTGCAGAAGTGCATATTCTGAGGATACATTTTTGACAAATTCCTGGACCCTTCTCTAAATGCATGAGAAGGGTTTAAATAATACGAACTAAAATAACTTAATTACATAAATTTAGGATATGGTTTAAACGACCACCCTTTTTCTAAGCAAAATTATTTCTAAAAAGTCGAATCTAATTCCTAACTATTTCTGCTTTTGCACCTTAATGTTGCAAGCATTCAACATTGGCCTGGGAAGAGTCGGTTGGTTACCTTCTGCTTTTGCTATCTTGATTTCCGGACTTGCGAATGACTAAGCAAGTTAGGAACCTCGCTTACTGAACAATTTTCTTAGCGATGTGCGATTAGCGCTTAGCGCTAATCGCGCATCGAAAACTGCCTCCATTTTTTTATCCGGGCCTTTCTGGTGCGTTTTGTGCCTTTAGCACCTTTTTTCCTTTACTGGGTATAAGCTTCAGGATTTTTTGTAAACATGCTGCTTTTGTGAGCTTTTGACCTTGAGTGTTGAGTCGGCTACTGATGTCAGCATCTGTTCAGAAATATTCTGGAATCTGCGGTTTCGTTGCATGTGATATTCATTTATGAGGGCATCTCTTCTCTGTCTCCGAGCATTGGCGCTTTCCCTTTTTCCTTAGATGTTTCCTGTTTTTCATTCCTGCAGTTCACGCGAAGGAAAAGAGTAATGACAATAAATATTGATGCGAAAGTTCTGAGCTCTATGAATGTATAAAATAATGTTACCCATTATGAACTGACTCTCTTGACAAACACAAAATTGTCCTTCATTAACACTTTGGCGTACATTCATTAATTTTCTTTAAGGTGCGCATCCAATTTTTTGGTTTACGAACATCTTTTCTTGAATGTTGAGCCAAGGAAAATTTGCGATGGGCTGTTTCTGCAACTTACATTATGTTATCGCGTTATCGCATTTTGTCAAGATTGTGATATCGCAGATCGCAGATCACAGATTGCAACATCAAAGCATCGTAGCATCATGTTTGTCGCGTTTATCGCAAGATCGCAAATCATGTTAAATCATTATGTGTTGTTTGTGCGATATTGCGATATACAATGTCGCATATCAGCCATTGGAGATTTCTTAAGATCTTCATATATGGGCGTTTTCTTAGTGTATGTGATGCGATGAATTTCGCGTCGCTTTTTCGCAGTTTTTTATTGTGCTCATAAAGAAATGTTCTAGTCTCTTCTCGCGATGCGAGTATTTTAAGGAGTAAAAAAATATATATATATATATATATATATATATATAAAGATATATATATAATATATATTATATATATATATATATATATAATATATATATATTATATATATATATATATATTAATAATAATATATATATAATATATCTACATTAAAATATATATATATATTATATATAATATATAATATATATATATATATATATTGTATTTTTTAACTAAGGGTCCCCACTTGTTTTATGTTATTGCTAATACTAAAGAAGGAGGGGGGTTGTTGGTGGCCATAACACCTAGTTACATATTTCAACATAGGTTCATTAATTAGCATGTGAATGGGTGGAAGAGCCCTTACGTCTCCTTATGTGGGTTTGATTTTCCTTCAACACTAGCCCTTTGTCTAGATATGTATCCATTAGCTGTTGTACACCCATTTCCATGTGTTTTTGTGTTGCTTAATCTCATACTTCTTTGTTATATTTCCTTCCATATTTCTTATGAAATGATTCTAGTGGTTCTTATTAAGATCCTTGTAAAGGAAATTGTTGAGGAGGGGGTGCGGTATATAAGGGAAAGATCAGGTTCATGGGGGATAGTTGATAAGGGGAGGACAAGGCAAGGGGGAGAGGATGAGAAATTTCAAGAGGGTAATCAAAATATTCTTCATCATCATGCTTGGGGATGGTGGCTAAGGGTTTATCAATATTTGGATCAACATGTATGTTGGTTAATGATTCAAAGGAATTAGATGAATAGGGTTGAGATGAAAGAGGCAAAGGGTTGGCATTAGAAGTTTGGGGAGAGGAGGGAGAAGATCCTACATGAGGATTTGCTTGGATTGCTGAGGTTTTTATACTTTATTGTTTCCCATGGTGCTTCTTGTGTTTCCTTTGCTCTGAGCTTTGGGCATATATTAAAAAAATGTTCATATTCATGACATACCTTAAATTTGAATGGTAGTTTCTTAGTCAAGTTTTTGAATGTACATCCAACTATCAACCTTTATCTTCATTGCTTTTGGTGTCCCTCTCGCTAGATCAACTTCTACACAAATCCTTGTGCATACATGCAAGCTCTCCTTTGGTTCACTTCAATCAATATATTTCCCAATTGCATTTCCTATGGTTCTTATTTATTTTTCTCCCCAATAGTGTAGAGGAATATGGGGGAGCCACACCCAAACCGAGATTGCATTAGGAATGTCGAACTCAGGATCAAAGTCTAGAGTCCATCAGTTTAAATGAAGTCCTCTAGAATCCATTAAGTATGACTCGTTCCTAAATATCAGGTCTTGATCTTCGTTGGGTTTAAAGTAGAAGGCGAAATATCCTCTTTTGTAGAAGTAGATCGAATTTTTCCCTTGAATTTTTGGTGTCTAATTGTGCTTGATTAATTTTTACACAGTTTTTGGTGACCACCAAAGCCCCATAAATTGTCCAACCAATCTATGTTGTGCGAGAGAGAGAGAGAGAGAGAGAGAGAGAGAGAGAGAGAGAGAGAGTTGGTTTACGTGGAATAGTGGGGGGAAGATCTATCTCACAGATTGATTCCATCCTTTTAACGAACTTGGAAACTAAAGGGAACTCCCAAGGTGGGCCAAGTGAAGAGATGGGATTCAAGAAAGCAAGGGCAATTGGATCTAGTGATGGCGAGGGGGGCAACCTCTCTAAAGAAGACTTCAGAGGGGACATCGAACTTGTTTGAAGCTAATTAAAGGTGAGAACCAACACTGCAATCACTACTGAAATTTTAAAATTAATATAAAATTAATAAATATATTTTCTTATTTATAAAAAATATTTAATAATAATATTGTTATGTTTTACTATTAATATCAAATATAATAAAATATAGCATTTAAAAGTACTATTTTATAAACATTTCAAGCTAACATCAAAACTATAATAAAACAGACGGGCTGCGGCAGTAGTCCCATCCCAGCCCGCAGGTATCTGCGTAGAAACATGAGTATGCTGGTGAGCTCGCGAGAAAAGGTTCTTCTCCGTGGGCTAGCGATAGAAGCAGCAGAATCTAGATTTTGTGCCCTCCTCGTCCTGTTATGTTAGCCACAGTTGTGAGCAGAAAACTGTTGATAATGTTGACTATTCCCAGGCTGCTGGGGAAAAGCGCGGTGCCCAAGCTCTGCATGTCTCCAGGCGACTGATCATAAAAGAATTCCAACATGGCAATAGTCTTAAACACGTCTGCAACAGGCAACAGCAAATGGCCGCAGTAGCTGCCCTTACAGAAAACTATTTGCATTCTGGATTAAATCTATTAAGAAGACAAATTAATGCCACTTTGAGAAAAGATAAAGTTCCAAAAACTTAAAGTTCTCCGACTATTTTGTGGCCATTCTTTTTCATTCTCAACCGAGGTGAGACGTTCGGTCTATTGTTAGACAAAGCAGCGTTTTCTACATTATCAGTGTTCACATTTATTCGACTTGAATATGCAATTTCCCAAAGTTATTTTCCTTCGTAAAAAATTAAGAATATTAACATTCCATGCCATTCTGCACCAGTTTATTGTAATTGTGTAGTCAGTAACCTCAGAGTCTGGGCTTGCCCAAAAGTCTGGGGAATATCCATGCTAAAGGTCTGAGGTAGTAATATTGAGGAGATAATCTTTTGCAAAACATTTCCCACAAATATTGCATCTACCTTGTGAACATGTATCTTCATGTTTAACTCTGCGGGAAAGTCGAAGTGAACAACATTTATTTAGAGTCAACAATAATTGTAGTAAGTGAAATGAAATAGTAATTGAATTAATCCCATTTCACTTCAGAATGTGAGAACTAATGATTGAGCTAGTGATAATGACTGCATGATATGAATGAGAACTAAGTCATCAGAAATTACTCATTGAACTTCGCGATGTTTGTATAACAGAGTATTCTCACACGTTTAAAGATTTGTAAGATTTTTAGGTTAAGTAAATAGTTAGAATCTAATTTGGAGGCCAAGTTTAAACGCACCGTTTCTCACGTAATTGTTCAATTTATGTTATTAATATTCATGTTTGAAGACGTAAAAGCATTCTTATAAATTTTTATAGTTTTGATGGGGAAGAATGTTAAACTCAATGTGTCGATTATTTTACATAATATGTGGTCGAATATTTGGAAGATTATAATAATAGCGAACAGTTCTTTGGTTCGACATTATTTGGATTGGTTTGTGATATAAAATTTTACAATCACCTTTTCGTTTTAAATTCAAGTTTATGGTGGTGGTAGATTTCTAAATTTTGTTGATATAAAGCAAAGTCAAATTGTGTCTTATGTCCAACTAGACATACAGCAAAACCAAAAGTTAACTTCACTGAAAACACATAATCCATAATAAACGATTCAGCTTTCGATTTACCAACAGAGAAATCACTATTAGTGATTGAAGACGTTAACGATTAAGAAATGAAAAAATAACGTATAAATCACTGGTACGAATATATTTAGAGTATCTTTCGCATAAAGCATGGGCGAAACGTGGTGCAGGACAACGTGTCGTGGCGTCGAATGCTCCCCCGTCGTCGGTTCCGCCTGCGACCTGGAGCGAAGGGAAGATGTCACAACACGCCCTGAAGGATAAATTCAAGCGTTGCAATCATGGAATTGAGGATGTGCTCAGGAAGAAATCCAATTCTGGCATGAACGAAAACATTGCGGGCTGCAGAAGCTTTCAGATGCCGATTAAGGCTCGGAACAGTTGCAATCATGGAATTGAGTATGTGCTCAGGAAGAAATCCAATTCTGGCATGAACGAAAACATTGCGGGCTGTAGAAGCTTTCAGATGCCAATTAAGGCTTGGAACAGGGGAATTCAATAGTTTTTTGAGTTGGGTTTTCGAATAATGGACAGAATGGCGGGGAATTGAGAATTGAATTCCGATGGGAAATTGCCCAATTTTGGGGGATTTTCACTAAGATTCGACAGAGGCGGTGAGCTCGGTTGAATTCCGATGGGAAATAATGGTGAGCTCCTGCATGGAAAATAATTCAGGGTTTCAACGATTTAGTGGTGCAGCACATTGAGGCAGCGTGTTAATCTTAGTGCTCTGCGCAACCACAGTGGTGAGTCTACTCTGCTCTTTATTTTAAAATTATTTTAAAATTATTGCAGATCTATAGGTAAATATAAAAAACAAACTTAATGCTGCAATAGTAACAAGAAACTGTAGAAAATATGAAAACAAAAGCAAGTAAAATAACACAGAAAACATTTACATCAGGGTTTTTGCACAGATATTTCAAAGTTTAACAGTTCCCATGGAGTTCCTTGTGATTTTACAATTTTTCTTTCACAATACAAGATCTTTTCTCTACTTTTAGCGAATAAGTCATAAAGTAAAGTAATAGTCTAAAAACTGGCGAAGACTGTAAAATATTTGAAAACAAAATGAATGCAAACGCACTGAGAATATTAGATAAATAAAGTTCAAAACAAACGAATTTGATTTAGGTGTTCTGGAATAAGCCATAAAGTAATAGTCTAAAAACTGGCAAAGACCGTAAAATATCAATAGTGCATTTCAGAACAAAACGTAGGCAAACACACTGAGAAATTTGGATACATACAGTTGGAAACGAACATATAAAAATCATGTGCTTCAGATAAATATAGATATTAATTATAAATTTCTGATTTGATTTGTTTTTTTAGTGCATTCATTATAAATTTCTGATTTGATTTGTTTTTTTTTAAAGTGAAATTGCAGCTGCAGCTGCTGTTGCTGGGGGTTTATTATTGCAGATGCCGCTGCTGTTGCTGGGCTAACTGGAAGTTGGACCTGCTGCTGTTACTGGGCTAACTGGAAGTTGGACCTGCTATGCTGTGCCTGCTGTGTTGGAGCTGGCAGATCAGGTGCACTTCGCCTCACTTCGCCTTCACTCTTCAGGTGCACTTCGCCTCACTTCGCCTTCCTTCACTCTTCCGAAGCCAGCCTTCACTCTTCAGAAGCTAGAGAAGCCAGCTTAAATACTAAGAGACATGCAGACACCGAATCAGAACATGCAGACACGAAGCAGCAACATGCAGACACCGAAGCATGCAAGTGGCAACTTCAACGACTTAGTTCCTAGTTCTAGTTCAAGTTCAGTAATATACTTTAACATTAAATGTTAGCAAATTAATGCTAATGCAAAGACTTAGCATTACTCCGTGAATGTGTCAACTTGGTCTAACTACTTGTACATTTCCCAACTTTTTCCTAAGTTTTCCGCTGGTATACCTCGGTTTGAGGCCAAATAAGACGGAGATTGCATTGATTGGTTAAAAACATAAAATATTATATTTGCTTGACATGAGCTTGCCGTAAACTTTGCTTAAGCTCAAATTTGTTGATCGGTAATCGTGTCAAAGTAATGCTAACTAACAAAATCGATTACTATAGTCCCTCCCAGCCCGAAGGGCAGGGACTAAAAATAACATCCTTGAAAAATATATATTTTATTAAACATCTATAAATTCTCCCGAAGCTTTGAATTGCACCTCTTTGAAATCGAATATAGTTTTATATAGTAGATTTCTTATCAAAGAGGACTTCTGTAGTAAGGTTGATGGATTTCTTATTGCAGGGGACGTTGATAAAATTTGAGGATAATAATATGATAGAATCTCAACCAATCATTCTAAAATTTAAAGGATTTGTTAAATTTTGAATAATAATATGATGGAATCTTAACTAGCCATTTTAAAATTGAAAGAATTTGTGTTGACATATGATGGTTTGGATTTTGTCTAGACACTTCTATTCATTGGAATGAATGCAGAATGTGCTTCATGTGCAACTTACCATTGAAGGTATGTAATGTAAGTAGATATTTTGACAGGGAATAATTATCATTATCATTTGTTTCTTTTCCCTAACACAATAATCTTCCTTGGTTCTAGACATGTACAATCCTATCGATGGGCAATCAACCTACTTTGGTTTCGAATATAAACAATGTGACAAACATTAAGAAAATGGGCCTCATGATGGTGGGACCTAGATAATATTTGATTAATTTGAAAGCCTAGCAACAACTCGTGGTCCACCCTTATCCATATGGTGCCAGACATTTATGGTCCCTTTTGGAGTGGGCCACTAAACCTTTTTCAATTAAATAGGTTACAAAATCAACTTTATAATTAAAAGAGTAAAGTTATTTTTTTAAAATGTGAAAAGAGTTTGCTTTATATTAATCATATGAGAGTAGGGCAAGATTTTTAATTTTGAAACTATTATTAATAAATTTTAGTATAATATAATTAAGTTGTTATTTTAGGTATAAATCAAGGTTATAGTGATATATGAGTTTATATATGGGATATTTATGTATAAGATTAAGTTTATTTGATATTTTTTATAAATATTATTTATATTCAAAAAAAATTTTATTTTGTTTATTGTGATGGAGTGTATTGTTAAGGCATTTCGTGATATCAAGGTCATTAGTTTGAAATTCTATGGAGAAAAACCAACCATATTAAAGGCTAGTGTTGTCCAGATTAGGTGTGATCTTTGGGTGATTTTAATGGCTTACATGTCCCTGGGTTATAGTTTCTCAAACCGAAGGTTAAGTGTGCAATCATCTTAATACTCACACAACCTAGCAAACAAAAAGGAAATAAATTATTTTTTATTTTAGAATAGGATTTAAAACTCTCTCTAATGGTTAAGAATTCATTTTGTTTTTAAAACAACAAAACAAATTAGCGATCCAAGTAAAAAAATAGGATAAGTGTTGAAAGTTTGCTTACTTGTGAACCATTAATAAATCATTTTAGATGAGATGAATTTCCTTAAATAATAATAATAATCCAAAAGCACTATATCTACTATATTGGCTAATAATAGCCCATGATAATAACATTATTTACTGAGTAAAAATTAAGTTAGTATAAGGTTTACCCCTTAAATTATATATAAATATAATTACTTATCAATTAACTTAATTATTAATATATTATGTTGAAACAATGAACTATTTTTATATTTTTAAAAAACTACGAAGTATAAAATTACTTCTCAATTTTATGCTTAATTAGTCTTGATGAAAAAAATATCTTACTACACCTAATAATATTATTATTGATAAATATGATTTATAACAATATATAGCTTTTAATATATCATTATTCTTATATTATTAAGAAAATTATAAAGGAATATTGAAATTAATTATATAATAATTAGTTTTTTGTTCGAGGTATGAGACAACTTTATGTGCCTCTTGGGATCCCTGTCAAGCGTGAAAGTATGGTTGAAAGGGGTGAAGGGTGGGTTAGACCATCTCCCTTGCATGTGTGATCAGTTGAGTGGGGTGGTCGCGATGAGATGAGATGTGTGGCTCTTAATATATATATGGGTGAGGTATTGTGCGTCATGTCTTTTTTTTTATATTGGGATATGGCTCTTGGAGGTACTCATTGATTCTTGGGTTTCAATCATTGGTTTGCAAGGCAGTTTAGGCAGTTTTCCTCTCGGGATGAGTCTGGTCCTTCCTGGTTCATGGCGTTTGCAGTCGGGTATGTTCTTCTCTTTTATCCCTCTCCTCGACAGTGGCTTGCCAATTCTTATAGTGTATTTCAAAATTTTAATGCTACTCTCCACCATTCGCCTTGTTAAACCCCAAAATTTCCTCTTTTTGACAACCTTCTTATACTCCATTCTCCCTTTTTTGACCTTCATAACTTTAATTTGGGTATCATTTTACAATTTTATGGTATAGCAGGCACATAATCATATTCTATTTCATTAATATCATTTTTTTTTTATTTAACTCAATATCTACTTGAGTTACTGAATTATAGTGATTCTGTAGCTGATGTATGATTATGCAGCTAAGTTCAAGGTTAGATGGGTTGTGAAGCTTCAACCAAAGAACATGGCATATGGGAAAGTGGAAATTAGTTGGTACAACGATTTGTTCCACCCTTCATAACTTGGATCAATAAGGAAGGCACCGTAGCATCTTGTTCAAAGAGAAAGTCAACCACCGAGGAAGGCAAATCAAGCGAGCGAGGAATTAATGAATGTAGATATTTAGCCTCATGATTTTCTTTGTTGATAGCAAATCATGAGGAAATAATGTTATTTTATCTTTTATTGTTAATTTTAGTCATTGTCGATTAGCATAAAGACGTAATACTTTGAAATAATTATGCATAGGAGTTTTATAAATTTTCCTCTTGGCATGACAGACACAGATTTGGATTTTTTTTTTATACTTTATTTTTGTAATTAAAGATGTTATTCTATTCACGTTGTGCAACTTAATGCATGGTTAATCATCTCGTGAAGGCATTGTGTTGACACCTTGTTGGGATGGGGTCCCTGGGGTTAAGTTTTGGTCAAATTTTGGGTTGAATTTTGTATAAAATGTAAAGTCTCCGTGAAATGTGGAAGCAGAGCACGTAGATAATATGAGTCAAAGGGGCATTAGTCCCTTAGTGGGGTAAGTGATAGGAAGGTGTAAGCGAAATGCTATATATAGATGAATCATAATGAGTCTAAGAATGATCAAACTAAGAAATAAGATTATTGTTTTGGGCAAGCAATTAAGGCAGGAAAGGTTTGTTTCCTATACTTAGGCAAAGGGGAAGGTTCCTATAGCTAAGTGCGCGGAGACCTTGGTAAGTTCTTACACTGGGTATGCGGGTCCCTGCAGCTAAGTGCGCAGGGAAAATAAGTCTGTACATTGAAGAATATCTAATAAAAAGATAGTTTTGAAGACCTATTCTGTGTATTTGCATCTTTAGGTTTATTTATGCAATTTTATGTGTTCGCTCTGTTATTGAAAATATATGAAATAATTCTTAATTTATGTGTGATAGTATAAGATTTGTAGGATTTATGCATGTTATAGTTATTTAAGGACCTTCGTGAAGGTAGGCATACGATGTAAAGGTTTTATTATTATTAATTGTTCTAGGAATATTAGGCTTCACGAAGACAGAAATAAAACCCGAGGATCGCAAGAACCCTTCACACAGACCTCTGGATGTAGAAACTTGGTTTTGTCATCCCCCCATACTGCTTCAGGTGAGAATTCGACCTACGCTAGGTGGGTTGTTGCCGAAAGGGCCAATAGTTAGGGTTTTGTTGGTTGGCACAACTAACATTGAACCTAGGTTAGGCCCCAACAAGCCAACAAATGGTTTTGTTGTTGAGACTGGGATTTTGCTAAGGAATGTGTGCTAAGTGTTTCCCCACAAACAAATAAATTGAGAAGTGGGTTTATCGAAAAATGCACATGTTTGCAGCACAAAGAATAGAAATCTGCACTTATCCAAGGAAGAGTGGTTGAACAGATACATGTAAACAGAAGAGCTTGAAATCTTCTTCTACTCTTTTCCTTGCGAATTACACGAGTGGTTGTCCAGGTTAGTAGATAGTTAGGGCACGTGGAAGTTTGATGGCATATCATGTGGACCCCATAACTGGTGAAGCACTTGAAGGCTTCAAAAAATAACATTGCGCATGTCGTTGATCACTGGATCGATCGTATCTTTGGAGGATTCATCACTGAGTTCGCGATCGATATGAACATCATCTATAGTGAAGCAGAGCACAGGTTGTTCGAGGGACCAACGAGTTAAGTACTTAAAATCTCTAGAGACCTGGGATAAGATTCTATTGTGCAAAAATTGGGTTATTCGATTACATTGATGTTTGGTACTACGCGAAGCGGAAATCCCTTTAGAAGAAATGAAGAATCAGGCTTTGAATATAGTCTGCTGTAAGTATCTCCTGATAGCAATGATGAAGGAGCTATTTTGAGAAAATTGTGAAGCGTGCTATAGATCGTAAGCTAGGGTATCCCAGGCATACCCCATCCATCCACTCCACTGCAACCTCCACCTCTGTCGCATACGCCTACACCTCCACCTCAACCTTTGCATTAATCATTCAATACGATGAACACGATGAAGATGTTGATATTTAAAGGGGTGGGAAGCAATGACCCCGAATAGTTCTGGTTCATCATAGATGTTGTGTGGAAGGCACAACAAATTACTGATGATAATATGAATAAATCAAAACTGGTCACTGTTAGCACTCTGTAATTTTATGAGGTTGTAGAAGAACATCGAAAAGGTAACCACAAACCTACTTTGGAAGCTGGTATCTAGCCCTGGCAGCTTCAGAGAGGGATCTCTCTATAAGATTTAACTTTGTTGTATTGAATATTATGCTAGTTATGAAGTTTCGGGTTTGATTTGTTTTTGAATGGTTGGTTGATAACTAGATTACCATTGGGCTATGGAGTTTGTTTCATAAATTATAGATTGATTTTAGTGTTTACAGATCGATCTCATAGGGTAGGTAACTAAACTAGTTGGATTATTTTAGTCTATGAGATGGGGAAGGAAGAACAAATTTAAGATTAACTTTAGATATAGAGCATTATTACCTGAATTATATATTTAAAGTTCAACAGAAAACATGGAAATTATTCAAAGCCAAGAGCATAGTGTATATTTAAACAAATTTTTTCCTTTATTTATCTATTGAATAATTCAGATCAAGAAACAAATATGTGTGATAGACATAGAAATATAAACACATAGAACAATAGAAGCACTTCACCAACAACTTGACACAAGAATCCTGTGAAAGAGTTTTATGTATTACTGGTAAATCCGCTTATGCTTCAACAATGTATAATAGTGTTCTTCTCTATAAAAACCAACATCTATTACTTCAAAAAATGAAGTATTTATAACTTATTTACAAAAATATCTTGATTTAAAATATCAAGATTTAATACAAATATCAAAAAGAAATACCTTGAAAAAGAAGTCAAGATTTTATTACAAAACATATGAAAATAGATTCAACTGTCTAAAAATATCAGTCACCTATGTTTCGGCACTTTTTTAGGCGTTATGGTAGTGATTAGGCCTTAAAATGCGCAATACTATTGTCTTGTTAGAAAATGTGACTTGTTGTCTTGTTGTTTCACTATGTTTTGTTCTAAAACTATTGTGTTGAATATGCAGTGTTGTCCCTGTTTATCTCGCTGTTGTAATGTGCTGAAAAAGGTCCTTAATGTCCTCTGAGTGGCGATGAAATAAGTGATCTGGTACTCTGTGAATGGAGGTGGTCATTATTAGCTGAGGAATTATTTGAAAAACAACAATAAAACATGGCAGAGGTGTGAAAACATGAATATGTTGTTTACCATCTAGAACAAATGTGGACCGTCGATCTGAACTGTGTGATTCGGGCCGATCAGATCTAGGTCATTGATCTTTATTGCAATCTCAATCGGGATGAACTTGTGTTATATCAAAATTGCAACATGGAGAGAAGCCTTTACACTGATTTTCCCCTTTTACAATGAAAATGGACCTGAAACCTTTGAAAACCATGATTCATAATATATCGTGTCTCGAGGGAAAATTGCACATCGCAATTGGCAATGGGATGGGGTTTTGGCAAAAAGGTACTTTAAGAATTCAGCGATCGCCGATTGCGATATTGAAATCGGCGGGTCAGGGAGGAATGTTTTGATATCAGTGGAGGACTCATTGGTGGCATGACTTATATCACAATCACATCTGGGGTCGGGGTACATGGGAGTGGGACGATAAAGTTAGTAGGATCGTCAAGGGCCGAGACCTATCACAATTGGGGGCCAAGACCTAGCATAATTGGGAGATGAGACGTTTCTCTGGGGTTGGGACTTATAGCCAGGGTTGGGAATCATCACAAGGGTTGTGACTTATCACAAGGGTCGGGACCTATCGCTGGGGTCGAGACTCATAGTTGGGACTTATTAGCGAGCGAGAGTTCTTGCGGGATGCAAGAATATTTACAGGATGTGGGAGTTAATTCTAGATGTGGGAGATGTTTGCAGGTTGAGGGGATATTTGCGGGATGCGGGACATGTTTGTGGGATGCGGTACTGTTTGCGGGATGCAGGACTTGATGTGGGAAGGCGGGTTAGGGTGGAAACCACTTTCAGAGGGCAGTGTTGGCTGTTTGTGATATTGGGGGGGGGAGTGAAAGAAACCAAGGGAATGACATGTAGCAAGGGGAAACCGATTTTCAGACCCCCTCCCCTTGTTGTTAAGGAGAATTATGGCGGGGGGGGGGCGGGTCCGAAATGGCCTTAGAACCATTGGATTAGAGCTAGGTCAGGATTAAGTGTGGGGGAGATGCGATGTTTGATAGTTTAATTGATATGTGTCAAGAGAGGTGTGGGGTATACTTTATAGTATATGGAATATGTGGCTAGAGTTTGAGTAGTAAAACAATGGGTTAAGGCTAGAGTTTGGGTCTCCAATCTTTTATTTTTTTTTGAAGTGCAAGCTTCATTCTAGCCTATATTTCAATCCAGGAGTTAGATTTGAGCGCAGGATGTACCTTTAGAAAGTTGTTTTTGAGCACTTTCTGATGGAAAAACCTCCAATGTGATATGATCCAAACATTGTCATGCAAAAAATTTCTTCAAATCTTAGTACTTGGTGTCTCTTTGGAAATAATTTGCAGGATGAAATATTACATCTGAAACATAATAAATGATCAGCTATAATCAAACAATCTTATAAAAATTATAGGACCCTAATAGTGGCTACAGCTAGGGATGGCACTCTCCTTGTGACATGTCAAGAACATTATATACTAGTACCTTGATCCATTAGGATGATCCCAAATCTGTGACCTGTTATACCATAAAATCTCTGCTACTAAAACAATAAAACAGAAATCAAAACCATTCTACACACTGAGAACTGAAATCTGAAATACACTGGACCAAAATCGAAACAGAAATATTTATTGCAATCTAAAATTGAAACTGGAAATTATGCTTGAAATGATGCTTAGGCATTGAGCTTATTTCACACTTCTACCTACCCTATACTGCTAAAAATCAAACTAAATCAAATAATACAAAAATTCCAATGAAGCCAATCAAGTAGATGCTCAAATAAGTGGACTGCTTGACTGCTTGTTAGTACAATAAAAAGGAAAACTTGATTTTTTGTCCAAAAAATCAAAGCTGTAAAGTAGAATGACAACTGTTGTTGGATGTGATCATGAAAACAAGATTGGACACTTGAGATGAAAAGAACCTCCATGTAGTTTGCTATAGGATCAGTAAAGACATGATTAATTGGTTTACCTTGAAGGCCTTGATCAACTGATTGAGAATGGAAGATTTCATCAATTGTATTCTCAAGGTTAAACCCTGATTCCAACTATTGAATTTCAGCCTTATGTTCAAAAACAAAACCCTCATCAATCTACAAATAAAATAAAAAGGCAACACAATCCCCTCTTGTTTTGGAGAAAGAATATTTTCCAAGAATTGTTTAGGATCTTAGAAATTATACGATTGAATCTGAACATCCAAAAGTTCAATATCCTTCTCGAATATTTTAGAAACTAACTTAAGAAAACAAACTTTACCTTTAGGAAAAATTTTGCTTAATTTCAAACAAGAAACACAACCGTTAAAAAATCTTCATCAATTTGAAAATTGGCTAATTTATCCCTCACTTATTTTAAAAATTCACAAGATAGAGGATTCACCACATACCTCGGCATCTCGTTTAGCAAGAAATTTGATCAACTTGTAGTTGATTAGCCATGAATTCTCTAAAATGTGAATTCCTTGATAGTGGAGTCACACTAAAAACTTTGAATCTCTGGATAATTTGAGCATGGAGTCACCAGGGGAATGATACAACCTTCTTGTGTCTGATCACTATCCACCATCAGTAATCAGATCTTGAACTTGATACACTTTTCTTAGGAATTTGAAATGTTCAGGTCCTTAGTATGGTCACCAGAATGTTAGCACTTTGTAATTTTCTGAGGTTGCAAAAGAAAATCACAAAGGTAACCACAAACCTACTTTGGAATCTTGGATTTAGCCTTGCCAGCTTCAGAGAGGTCTCTCTTTGTAAGATTTAACTTTGTTGTATTGAATATTAGCCTAGTTATGAAGTTTAAGGTTTGATTTGCTTTTGAATGGTTGGTTGATAACTAGATTACCATTGGGCTATGTAGTCTGTTTCATAAAGTATAGATTGATTTCAGTGTTTACAGATAGATCTCACAAGGTAGGGTAGCCAAAATAATTGGATTCTTTTAGTTTATGAGATGGGGAAGGAAGAAAATATTTAAGATTCACTTTAGATATAGAGAATTGTTATCTGAATTCTATATTTAAAGTTCAATATAAAACATGGAAATTATTCAAGGTCGGGAGAAGAGTGTAGATTTAAACAAATTATGCCCTTTACTTATCTATTGAATAATTCATATTAAGAAACAAATATGTGTGATAAACAGAGAAATATAAACACATAGAATTATAGAGGCACTTCACAAACAACTTGACACAAGAATCGTCAATTATAGTCGTTTTATAGCTATTTGAGTCTCTGCTCTGTCTATTTAACTTGCTAGGCCAGATCTATCTTCAACTTGTCCTGACGATGAACCACACTAGTTGGTTTGAAACGCGTCGACAAAGGTCTTTCCCATGTGATTTACGCCGAAGCTCTTCTTACAACAAGAATCGTGTGTAAGAGATTTCTGTATTATTGGTAAATCCGCTTACGCTTGGACAATGTACAATAGTGTTCTTCTGTATAGAAACCAATATATATTACTTCAAAAAATGAAGCATTTATAACTTATTTATAAAAATCTCTTGATTTAAAATATCAAGATTTAATATGAATATCTAAAACAAATACCTTGAAACAAAATTCAATATTTTATTACAAAAGCTATGAAAATAGATTCAACTGTCTAAAAATATCAGTCCCCTATGTTCTGGCACTATTTTTGGGTATTCTAGTACTGATTAGGCCTTCAAATGTGAAATATTGTTGTCTTGTTGGAAAATCTATCTTGTTTTCATGCTATTTCACTACGTTCTATTCTGAAACTGTTGTGTTGAATATGCAGTGTTGTCCCTGTTTATATCGGCGCTATAATGGGATGAAAAAGGTCCTCAATGTCCTCTGAGCGATGATGAAATAATTGATATGACACTCTGTGAATGGATGTGGTCATGATTAGCTGAGGAATTATCTAAAAAAGAGCAAGAAAATGTGGCGGAGGTGTGAAAAGATGAATCTGTTGTTTACCATCAGGAACAAATGTGGACCATCGATCTAAACTGCGTGATCTGGGCCGATCAGATCTAAGTTATTGATCTCTTTGACAATCGCAATTGGGACGAGCCTATTTTATATCACAATTGCAACATGGAGATAAGCCTTTACACAATTTTTTCCCATTTACAAAGAAAACGGACCTGAAACCTCTCAAAACCACAATTCATAATATATCACGTCCGAAGGGAAAATCACACATCGCAATCAAAACTGGGAAGGGGTTTTGGTGGAAGGGGACTTTAAGAATTCAGTGATCACCGATTGCGATATCACAATCGAAAAGTCGGGTCTCATCTCAATCAGCGAGTTGGGGAGGAATGTTTTGATATCGGCAGAGGACCCATCGGCGACAAGACTTAGATCGCAATTGCATTCGGGACAAGGGTACATGGGAGTGGGACCATAAAGTTAGTGCAATCACTGGGGGCCAAGACCTATCACAATAGGGAGATAGGACCTATCACAATTGGGAGCCGAGACTTATCTTCGGGGCTGGGACTTATTAGCTGCGGGGTTTATCGGCACGGGGGAGTTATTGTGGGATGCGGTAATGTTTATCGGATGCAGGACTTAATGTGAGATGCGAGATATTTTTGTGGGATGTAGGACTATTTGTGGGACGCGAGACATGTTTTCTTGATGCAATATTGTTTGTGGGATGCAGGACTTAATGCAGGAAGGTGGGTTACAGTGGAAACCACTTTCAGAGGGGCGTCTTGGCTGTTTGTGATATTAGAGAGGGGGAATGTAAAAATTAAGGGAAAGACATGTAGCAAGGTGAAACCACTTTTCAGAGGCCCCCCCCCATTGTTGTTAAGGAGAATTATAGCCGGGGGGGGGGTCCAAAATGGCCTCAGGACCATTGGATTAGAGTTGGGTCGGGATCAAGCACGAGGGAGATGCAATGTTTGATAGCTTAATTGATATGCATCGAGGGAGGTGTGGGTTATACTTTATACTATATGGAAAATGCAGCTAGAGTTTGAGTATTAAAACAATGGATTAAGGCTAGAGTTATGACATAACATGGATTAAATCTAGAGTTTGGGTATTAAATGGATATTTGGGATAAGGCTAGCGTTGGAATATTCTATACACAATGGAAATGCAACTAGTGTTAAATGGAATTAAAATAATGGAAGTGGCTAGAATTTAAGGAAAATGGAGTATAAACAATGAAATAATGGGTTAAGGCTAGCGTTTGGGTCTCCAAGCTTTTATCTACTTTTGAGGTGCAAGATTCATTCTGGCCTATCTTTTAATCTAGTTGTCAAATTTGAGTGCAAGATATACCTTTGGAAAGCTTCTTCTGAGCACTTTCTAATGAAAGCACTTGCAGTCCGATCTCATCCAAACATTGTCATGCAAAAAATTTCCTCAAATCTTAGTAGTTGGTGTCACTTTGGAAATAATTTGCAGGATGGAATATTATTTACAACTTCTTAAACATAATAAATGATTAGCTATAATTAAGCAATCCTATAAAAATTATAGGACCCTAATAGTCATAATGTTGCAGGACATGGCCTTGACTTGGTATATCAAGTTCTGTACAGATAACCTTGGTGTGATGATGGGAGAGACTCAGCAGGCACTGAATAGTTAGTTTAAAAATCCTAAGTCTGAGGCGTATTCTGTAACAAAGTTTAACGAAATACAACAGAGGGTGAATGAGTCCACGTAGGACTTCGATAAGAGGCTAAAGTGCCTGATCCAGTAGGCTAATATGTCTATCATAGATACTCAACATAGGGACTGGTACATCGCTTCTCTCCTACCCCATCTAAGATTAGCATTATCACAAAAAAAAAATAAGAATGCAAGAAACGTATGTGGAGGTAATGATTAGGTTGGAATCCTCTCTAGTGCAGGATACGAACATTGGTGTACAATAGATTCAGTCGTAGCTGGCAAGCCTACACACAAAGTTGCAGAGCTTGAAGACATGAAAGGAAGCTCAGCCTAAGGTGCACATAGAAGTTTGGTGCCTAGAATGTAAAGACAAGGGACATGATAAGGATCATTGTCCTGTTTATCATAATTACCTGATTGGAGGGTCATGTTCCTTTGAAGCTTAAGAAAATTGCGGGAACAAGCGCAGGAGTACCCTTATGGTGCGCTATCTATTAGATAGCCGATACCAAGTGCATGCAACTGATCATTGTCACCTCTTGCAAAAGTTTGTACAAACTTTACAACAATTGTTTTGTACCTTTTGTAAATGGTTGGGCATGATGAGATAAACTACCAAAACTACGAATTAATGATGTATCAGATGACTACATATCAAATGCAAGCTGAAAATTGGCCTCAAGATTAGGACGTGGGTGTAGTGCGCAGAGGATTCCAGGGTCGTGGAAGAGGAAGAGGTGGAGGGGCTTGAAGAGATCACAGACAGATTATTTGCTACAACTGTGGAGAAGAAGGAAATTTTGCGGGCGACTGTTAGAGCCCAATGCATCCATCCTATTAGTATTGCAGACAGTTTGATCATGTTAAAAAATTTATTTGGAGAACATAAACTAATATTGAGATTTACCTAGATGAAAAATAACCAGAAACAACCATAAACACATAAACACAACGTTTATCTGGGAAAACCCCAAATCCAGGGAAAACCCAACCTAATGAGATCTCATTAGCATTGACCAAAACCCTCATCAATCTGGCCAAGTGAGCCTTCACCGCTCACCTCCAGGCCTACATTACAATGAAGTATTCCCAACCTTTTATAGGATCCATTATATGCAATACCATAGACCATAATATCATGTGTACATTATACCACGTGCCCAAAACCACTATTATTTAACCAGGTCAACCTTGACTCAAACCTTGAGTCAATTTTACCTAACAATTCCTCCCTTAAACTTGACTTAGGGTTCCTTGGCTAAATCCAGCAAAAACTTCTAAGTGAGACAACCCTGCTCACTCTATCCCTTACCCCCCTCAAAGATTTTACCCAGGATTTGTTAACTGGACATCCCGCCTACCACCTAGGTCTAACCTAGACTTTACCGGTAATTACCCAGGGGTGCGCATGCCTTACTAGGTCTTAAAACAGTATGCCCATTTACATGCAATAAAATTTGAACCCATTATAATAGGTTTTTTTTTCTTACCCTTGTTGCTTGCTGGGATGGGGTCCCCTGGGTCAGTTTTGGGAAAAAGCCCAAGTTTTCATGTAAAAATATGTAAAGTCTCCACAAATTGTGGGCATAGAGCGTGGAGTTAGTTAAGAGTAAAAAAGGGATTTCACCCTCATTCATGTAAAGTTGAGTCATTTTTTGAGATCAACCCATGGTCCGCAGACCATGAGATTGTATAAATAGGTGTGTCTTAGAGAGACAAATAAAGATAGAATTATTTTGTCTATGGGTACGATGGAAGGACTCTAGAGGGTTAGTGTAGGAAAGTAAGAGAAAAGGCTCTGTAGTTGAGCGTACAAAGCTATAGAGTAGTGTCTGCAGCTGAGTGCATGGGCCCCTGCAGTTGAGTGTGTAGGGAAGTATTGAGTTTGTAAACCTATACTGAAGATCAATAAAGAAGACTATTGTAGAAATTCCTGTGTTTTATCTCTTTACTTCTGTTATGTATGATTACGATATATGTTGTGATGAAATGATGTCTTTATAAAATAATGATGTATTGATGCATGAATTTACTTGATCCTTCTTATTATCGAAATGCAATTAATGTTAAGTGATTACGCAAAGATCATAACACTTTTTGTTAAAGTTATTGAACACTTAGGGAGATATGAGTAAATGTTGATCTAAGGGTAATCTATGGTGTGCGTAAGTAGCTAATTTTCATGTTTAGGGTCTACAAAATCCAGTCGTAGACCTTCACGAAGGTCCAGAGGCTGATTACGGGGAGTTACAGCACTAAGCCTTAAGGGCTTAGAAATCTGTGTGAAGGCAGATCTAGGAAATTGAAACACATCACACTGATCTTTGGATACAGAAACTTGTTTCCAGCATCCCCCCATAACTGCTTTAGGTGATACTTCAGTCCATGCTATGTGGATTGATGTCAAAAGGGTCAGTATTGTAGGGATTTGTTTGGCGCAACTAACTCTGAACCTGGGTTAGGACCCACTAAGCCAATAAATGGTTTCATTGGTAGGACTAGGATCTGCATAAAGAGATGTGTGATGTCGCATCACAGGAATCTAAACAAGAAGGAAATTGAGAAGTGGTTGGATAGAAAGATCCACAAATTTTCAGTGTAGGAAAACAAGAATCTACGCTTGAAAAAAGAACAATGGTTGGACAAATATTTGTACATAGAAATACACAAAATTTTCTTCTACACCTTCTTGATTGAGCTATACAAGTGGATAGCTAAGTTGGAAAACGACCAAGGAAGGTGGAGGCTTGATGGTCCAATAGTGTGGACTCCAGAGCTAGTGCGGAGGTTGGAAGCCTCTAAAGATAAGATCACGTGCACTGTTGACCATTGGCTTAATTGGGTTATAGGAGGATTTGTTACAAAGTTTGCATTTGACACCTCGGTCAGTTACAACAAAGAAAAAAGATGCTTCTTCAAAGGACAACAAGGTGAGTATTTGAGGTCTTTGAATACCTAGATTAAGATTATCTTTTGTGTAAAATTGGTTATGCCATTGCCTTGATGTTTGGATCTATGCGAAATGGATGGAGCTTTAGAAATCAAGAAAAAGTAGGTCTTGAATATAGCCCGTTGATCAGACCTCTTTCAAGTGACGATGAAGGAGTAGTGTAGGCCTCACCATGAGGTGTTGTCCAGTTGATAAGGCATGGTTTTCCACGGATACATTATCCATCGACACCGCCTCCACCTTCATCTCCACAACATACACCTTCACCCACACCGCCATTGTTCAACATGTTGAATACCATGAAGTTGCCTATTTTTAAGGGCTTAGGAAGTGAGGATTCATATAAGTTTTGGATTGTTGCGAAGGCTGTGTGGACATCACAACAGATTATGAATGATAACATAAAGAAGGTACATTTGGTTATCGCTTTGCAGGATCGCCCACTAACATGGTACGTTAAGTATTGCACTAATAATCCATTGGTGTCATTAGTAGATACTCATACCACTTTGAAAAAATAATTTGATAAGCCTAAGTTTGCCTCACAATTGGTAATTGGATTTAAGGAAATCACGATGAGGCATGAAGAAATGCTTTGGAGCTAGATCAAAGACTGACGTACGGGATCCGTGAAGCTAATATGAATCTCATAGATAGTTAGAACTGTGATTTGTTTATAGCCGCACTCCTGCCGCACCTAAGGATTTCTTTATCACAACAAAACATAAGAACTCAGGTGGAAGCTCTAGAAATTGCGATGAGATTGCATGAAACACCTATTCAGGATGCGTCTTTGGGAGTCCAACAAATTCACTTGTAGTTGCAAAACCTCTGTTTGGAATTGCAGAGCTTGAAAAAAGAAAAGGAGGCTAGGATAGAGGTGTGCGAAGAAGTTTGGTGCCTAAAGTGTAAGAGCCAAGGGCATGATAAGGATCATTGCCCTGTCGTCGTGAACTATATTACAGGGGGGGCCAATGCCCCTAAGGTAAGAAGCCCCAACAGGACCAAGTATGGGGCCCATGCTATGGTGCACTATTTGTCATGTGGCTGGAAAACATGTCATAGATCATTTTCATTTGTTGCAAAAGTTTGTACAGACACAACAACAATTGTTTTGCGATTTCTATAAATCGGTGGGCCACGATGAGTGCCACTATTGTATCTATGAACTAATGATGGAGAGGACACCTATGTATCGAATGCAAGAAGAAACGTGGCCTCTAGATTAGGGCGTTGGGGGAGCGCTTGGAGGAAATCAAGGGTGTGGACAAGGCCGAGAAGGAGGAGGACCTGATAGAGGTTGGGGGCAGGTCATTTTCTATAGTTTCATAACAATAGGGCACTACACATGGGAGTGTACGAGTCAAACATGCCCATCATGTCAATACTACACTGATTTTAACCACACAATAGAAGAACTCCCAGTGTTGATAGCTAAGATGCGGGAGAAGAAGGCGCAACCTCATCATCCTACCCAAAACTTACAGATGATGAGGGTCAAGACCCGTGGGAAGATCCAAATGTGAATATCGTGTTGCAAAGTGGAATAACAACTAGTGATGATTAAGGAAAACAACCTGAAGAAAGTGGGTGGGTCTACAAGGACCTAGAAGAGGTGGTTGGGTTTGATCTGGAGTGCGCGAAGGAAATGTTTATGGAGGTGAAGAAACGCTTCTCTAAGGCCTCTACCTTAGGAGGCTAGGATAAACTACCATCAATCAGCGAGCCTACAGAGGTTGACCCCTCCATCCTTACCACCTTCTTGTAGACCTGTATGAAACTACTGCGTGATAGAAAGGATGTGAAAGGGCCACAAGAATTGTTAAATAAGTGTGTTGGGAAGGAAAATTCTCCTAAAGGCCACCGTGCAGTTAGAAATATTGGCAAACATAAGAGAAGGACAGGGCGTGAGATGAGGCTCATCACGCAAATAGGAGACTATGAGATGGACCAGGTTATTTTAGATTTGGGGTCTGACATGAACATTTTTCCTAAACAAAGATGGGAGAGGATCAAGAGACCTGTCTTGTAGTGGTCTCTGAATCAATTGAGGATGGTGAACTAGTAAAACATTATCCTTATGGGATGTTTGCACAAAGTTACTGTAGATATATAAGGTGCGAGCGCGCTAGCTGATTTTGAAGTGATAGAAGTTGTTGATGACAATAATCCATACCCTGCGCTCCTTGGAATTGACTAGGATATCGATATGAATGGAGTAATCAATTTGAAGAAGGAAACAATGTCATTCGAAAGGAAATCACTCCGCATTGTAGTACCATTTGACCCTACAGAAGGATCACACTATACTGAACTGGTCCGCGAATATGAGGAAAGTGATGATGATTTGCATCAAATCTACAAAATCATGACGGTGAGAGGCCAATATAGGTTTAATCCAACAGTTGATGGAACGATTACATGGGACAGTGAAATCTCCTGTACCTTAGACTTAGATGAATAATCTGAGAATTGGCAGAATAGGCTTCATGAAGTATCTATGTTGTGCTACAATATGACGACTAAATCACTACATTGTTTGTCATCAGAGGTAAGAAATCTACCTTATTATGATGGTTTAGCCGACGTAGATAAGTTTTTGGATGCTTTTGAAAGATATGTCCTATAGGATCATCGGTTTTAGGCTTTGGATTTGGCACTTTGCACTATGCCTGCTCGATGGTGGGGTAAACACAACGACCACCTTGATGAGTGGCACAATTATAGGAGGATGATGAAGATGAGATTTGGTCGCCCTAAATTATGGTTAACTGAGAAGTATGATGGGAGGAATGATCTGCACGATCATTTGGTAAAGTGGACTAAAGTCTACGGAACGAAGTCGTAGCCATAGTGGGTGCACTTATTCTATCACACTCTAGACATAATCCCTATGAATTGGTACCTGGAAAAAGAGCTCCGCCATGACACTGCAAAGTGGGATATCTTAAGGGAAGGATTTTTGATGACCTTAATTTTTGAATACAGATTCAAAATAATTGATGAGGTGTTGCAAGAGGTTAAGACATTGATCTTCAGAATTTTGCTAGATCCTTTAGAATTGGTTCAACCAGATTGGAGCACCCAGCTACTCCATGAACTGGAATGCTATAATGTGACTGCTGAAGGGGAGGATAAGGATCCAAGGAATATCAATATCCCAGAAATGGAAGGTCACCACGAGGTCAAAGGTCTGCAAATAGACAACCCAGATATCATTACACCGTTGAAAACTAGGCAAGTAAACGTTGGTACTGATGTAGAACAAAAATTTGTGAAGATCATATATTACTGGGATGATGCCTTAGTGGATAAAGTTGTTGAGTTACTCCACGAGTACTAGGATATTTTTCCTACAAAATTTTTGGACTTGAAATACATCATAGGAAAATTGGGTGTGATGAAAATAACTTTGAAACTGAACGTGAAGCCTTTTAAGCAGAGGCCATATCGCCTTAATCCCAAATACAAGGAAAAGGTCCACTTGGAATTAGACAAGATGCTTGAGGCAGGTATTATTGAACGAGTGGAGGAATCTGATTGGGTGATCCCAATGGTAGTTCT
>APFE031439609.1:0-13539 GCA_000404065.3 Pinus taeda
TCTATTTTAATCTATGTTTTTTAACCCTTATAATTTTTATTTGTATCTAAATAACTGGTTTATTAAATTTTCAAATTAATAATGTATATACATTTTCAAATTAATAGTACAACTATGTGAGTTACTTTTTCTTATCAAATTAATAGTACAGCTTTCTTATATTTGGTTTATTCAGTTTTTGAACTAATAATAATCCAGGTCACCTCAGCTCTGTTATTTGGCGTGAATTGGAAATTCTCTCTTATCTTCAATCCTCGTGCATCAGTTACAACCTTTTTTGGGGATTCAACACCCCATCAAGTTTCGATATGGTCTTAGCTAGTACATTTTATGTGCATTTTTTTAGTGTATTTATATCTCATATTGCAGAAATGACTCATAAATAATGGTTTTACATATAGTGTGAAGGAAGGTAGATTCACATTTTTTTTTCATTATTTATTTAAATATGTGATAGAAAGGAAAATAAGTCTTTTTAACAAAGAAATTGATATTTCTAGTTATATCTTATTAAAAAAAATATATGCATTTTGAAAAGTAAATTTATTTTATTTTTATTATTTAAATATGTGATAGAAAAGATTATTATTTTTATATAAAAAATAAATTGATAATTTTTCTTATAAATATTGATGTAGTTATATGTTATTATTTTCTTTTCTCAAATGCTGTAAGAGAATTATGCACACAATCATTAATAAATTTATTTTTTATGGAAGGGGTTAATTAAACTCCTTCCAAGTTCTCAAGGAGGATGGGGTCTCACTCTTCTTTGGGTAGTGTTGTAGTTGTTTTTGTTCGTGTTGATTACTTTTCTTTAAACTCATAACTGCCACAGCACATTTTTTAAGACACATTTACTTTACACCATTTATATTTGAAGCATGTAATCTTACACTTCAATGACCATCCATTCATATTATAACACTTATCACATTTTCATTTAAGTCAAAGCACAATTACATTTAAAAAAATCCAATTTTTTTTTACACATATACAAATTATACAATGTTGCACAAATTATACAATGTTGCACAATGCATTGGAAAACACTAAATATCTCTCTAATTGAAAAACCATTCATATTGGTTTTTTGTTTGCTTTTACTTTTCAAAGATTTTTAAAGATTTTTTATATTGTATTATTTTATATAATTAGATAAGAGATATATATATTTTTTTTAAATATATTTACTTTTTTGAAATTGTATCTATATGTTCGTGATTTTCAAAATGTTTTATGTATTTATCTTGATATTTTTGAATTGAAATTGTGAAATTTTTGTTCGTTCATTTGAAATGGTTTAAACGTGTGTTTTGTTTAGTTTAATTGTGTGTTTGTTTGTTTGAAATTATATATATATATATATAAGTGGTCTTGACGTTACTTCTGTATTTCCATACGAAAGTGTAGTATATTGTGTCATTGCTTATTTGGAATTGTATTTCATTTATTTTTTTAATTGAAATCACATATATATGTGAACCGTTGAATGAATGTTTATTTATGAATATTTGTACTTAAATTTCAAATTGTAATAACGCGTTTGTTGTATTGAATGATGAATTTAAATGTCTATGCATAGTGTAGATTTTAATTTGTATATTTTGTGTTTACTTTTTCTTTAAATTTGCATAAGCAAATTTGAATGTTTTCTTTTATTGGCTTGAAATTGTATGATGCGCAAAGGGTTATTTGAAATTCTATGGTGAATGTTTAGTTGAATTTGTATATCATATTCTTGTTTATTTGAAGGTGTACTCTGTATGTTTATTTATTTGAAATTGCATATATATGTGTGAGTGATTGTGTGAATGTTTATTTATGAATATTTGTATTGTACGTGGCTTGAATTTGTAATTATGTTTTTGTTGTAATGAATTGTGATTGTAATTAATTCCATAGTGTACATTTGAATTTGTATATGAAATGTATGTTTTACTTTTTATATTGTGTGTTTGGTTATTTATGAATATTTGTATGGTATGTGGCTTGAAATTGTAATTCTGTGTTTGTTGCAATGTATTGTGGTTGTAATTAATTTCATAGCCTAAATTTGAAAATGTATATGAAATGTATGTTTTACATTTAATGTTGTGTGTTTGCTTATTTAAGCTTTATTTATGAATATTAGTATTGTATGCAATTTGAACTTGTAATTCTGTGTTTGTTGTAATCAATTGTGGCTGTTATTAATTTCATAGAGTAAATTTGAATTTGTATATGAAATGCATGTTTTACTTTGTATTATGTGTGTTTGCTTATTTATTGTTTATCTATGAATTATTGTACTGTATGTGTCTTGAAATTGTAATTTTCTATTTTGTTGTAATGAAATGTGTTTGTAATTAATTTTGATAGGGTAAATTTTTATTTGTATATGAAATGTATGTTTTACTCCATATATTGTGTGTTTTCTCATTTAATTTTGCATTTGCAGATTTGCATGTTTGTTTTTGTATTGACTTGAAATATGTGTGTTTTCGTTATTTGGAATTGTATATTATGTGTTTTTCTATTTGAATTTGTATTTTGTATTTTGTGTGTTGTTTGAAATTGCATATACATGTGAGAATTTGTTTTCTCAATGTTTTTTTGTTAATGGATGTGTTTAAGTTTTATATTCCATTGCATTTGAAATTGCTTAACTATGTTTACCAAGTGTTGTGTCAATAAATGTGTGTGCTTGTTAGGTTGATTTGTATTTCCCATGAATTCTATTATAAACTTTAACGTGCACATTTTATATAGATTTTCTTAAGCCTTATATTTTTATTTTATTGTATTTTAATGTTTATTTATTATATTGAATTTTATAGCCCCAGGGGTTAGCTCAACAGGTTAAGTCCCCGTTGAGGATCAATTCTCCTCGATGCCCTTGAAGTTAGACCTTTCTAGTTTCGCTGATGGGCTTTAAAATATTCCTCTACGCAGATGGGCTTTAAAATTTCCCTTAGGGTTTAAAAGATTCCCTTACCTCGCTAGTCTCACACACGGGCTTTAAAATATTCCTATACCTTGCTAGTGTGGCCCATGGGCTTTAAAAGATTCCCTTTGAAAGATTCCCTCCAGATTTAAAAGATTTCCTTTAGGATTTATCTGCCCATATTTTGCCAAGGGGAAAAAAATTATTTTTGAATTTTACTTATAATTCAAGATATTTTATTTTTCTGCTTGCATTCCAAAATGTATTTTGTTAAGATATATTTATATATTTATATAATTGTTAGAACTTATAATTAAAATTCACAATATAAATATTAATATTATTTCATGTTTTTTTTTTACATATTTTATATATTTTCTATTTTTAAAAATATTTTTAACATAGTTTGTTTTTTTTCTTCCCATTTTCCACTTAAACATTAATAAGTAAATTTGAGCATTTAAAAAAAATCATAAAAAAATTTATAACATAAGAGTTAAAATTAAAAAGAACATAATTGGTAATTATTTTTAAATAATATTAATGCTACAACAATAATAATAATGCTACAACAACAATAAACTTCCCATGATGAGAGGAAAGCCATTAAACTTGATTTTGGCTTGAGAACCAAGAAATTAGTAGGATACTCCCAAGAGTCAATGGAGACCATAACATATTCAACAACTCCCTCAGGAACTACTATGGATATATATGCAAGCTATAACATTGTGGTGGTCTTTCTCAAAGCCCCTTGGAGGTTTAGCTTTAGCAGGGTTTCCTTAGTCATGATCACATCCCAAGATCAATTAAGGTGTTAGGGACTATAAGTCCATCAATTTTCACATCTACTATAGGGTTTCCAGGGTGTAGATATTTCAGAAAGATGACCCTCCCAAGAATCAAATTAGATAATTGCCCAACAACATTTATGGTGGGAGCGTCCCTCTTTCTTTTTGTAGGCTTTTTGAAATATTTATCCTTGATGAGATTATTATATATGGGAAAATATTTAATAGTCTGGAGAAGTGGTATTTAACACACAAGTTCTTCAATTCTCCTAGCATTTCAACCTCTTTTAGGGTGTGTTAGCTAGGGTGGATCAACCTCTTAGGAAAAGGAGGTGGATTGACTTGAGGAACACTCTCTTCCTTCTCTTCCTCAAACTCTTCAGGGGGAGAAGGTGGGTGGTTATCTGGAAGCACTCTCCCAGACCGAAGGTTGATCTCCTGTATTTCCATAACATAAGCAGGATAAGGTGTCTCTCCATTGTGGACCTGTTGTGCTTGCTTGTTGTTCGGTTTGAATTTGGTTGAGCAGGAATTTGAGGTTGCTCAGGTGGGTTAGGATGAATGAGTTGTGGTTGCGGTTGGGGTGGAGGTAGTAAAGCAAGAGGTTGGTTAACTTTAGGCCTCCACTCTTGTGATGGGTTGCCCCATTGAGAAGATTAGGGTGGATATGGCTTAAAAGGATGGTTTACAGGTTGAGGAGGATATGGAGGAGAATAAGGCCAAGAAGGAGGTTTGGACCAGGATGTGCGAGTGGAAGAGTACCAAGGTTACAAGGGTGCATTATGAATTGGATTATAATAAGACTAGTGCTACCCTTTCATCCCTTGTTGATATGATTGAGGTCCTTGAGGTCTTCTTTGATTGATGAAACAAAGTTTGTGAACCCCTTCCTGCTCTTGGTAAGCAACTTTTTAGTCTAAGCAAAAAGGGCACTTGTATGGTTGTAATGATTTTATTCACAGACTAGGAGACTCTTTAATGAAATCCAATGGGCACTCATTCCCTAGGACATCTTTTTGGTATCTAGGGTTAGAAATAACTAGTGTATTTTTTGCTTGCCTCCTGCTTTCTTTTTGATTTGGCATGGTATCCATTTGCAGTGTAAATGGTTACATGGAATTCACTTCTTGAAATCCTCCAACATGTTACCCCTATATCATTTCTTAATGGATGTTGTGGAGGGAGAGGGACTCACCAAAGCCTTGACTAGCCCTTCCCTTCTTCCTGGAAGCCCTAGAGTGATTCTTTAACATAGTTTTAATGTCACCATAGGATAACTGATAGATATCTCCTCTAGATAGCATGTTGAGGGTTTCCAATATATCTTCCCTCATCCCTCAGCGAAGAACTAGTTTGAGTGATTCAAGATCAAGGGTGCATCTGGCCCTCCTATAACCGAATTGAAATATCTCCTCATAGTATTCTAAGGATTCATCAAGTCCAAGAGTCATCCTAAAGATTTATTCCTTGGTTTCCTTAGACCTACAACAGTCCTTGTAATTGTTATTGAAGGCTTGTTGCATTTGGGCCCATGTAGTGATGCTACTCCCAGGCATACCTATAAACCAACACAAGGTTGCATCTTTGAGGGTAGAGGGGAATAATTTCAGCTTCTTCTCATCAGATACACAGTCATAGGTTGTACAGATAATAAAAAATTCAAACATGAAGGTATCAGGATCCTTATAGGTTAAGCCATGGAAGTGTAGAAGGGCAGTAGGGATTATGTTCTTCATTCTAGCCTCTCCATTGGTCTCTCTAATAGGGAAAACCTAATTGCCCCTACTTTCATCCATATTTTTGATAGGTGAAGTGGGTTATTCTTCTTCCCCAATAGGTTCTTCAAAAATTTATCTAATTTCCTTCGATTTCTCGCTTTTTGCATTTATGCACAAGGATTCAATTCCAAATAAGGCATTGTTGCCTCTGCCTTCTCGCATTTTGCTGTGGTTATTCTATAGGTGATCCAGCCTTATGTACTTGCCATTGCAATCATATCTGCTTCACTTTCCATGACTCTTTTCATAAAATTAAATGACATGGTCAAATGCTTTCACTATTACTGAAGTTTATATGATAGCGAAAATGACATGGTCAAATCATTTTACTCTTGATGTTAAATATGATAGCGAAAATGAGATATATGATTAGATTGTGGGTTGTTGTTTTCTCAGGTTTTCTGAATGTGTGGTTAAATTAATTTTAATTTTAATATGTTTCTTGAAGTATTTGACATTAGTACTGATGGAATTACTTGACAAAGTGCCCTTTGATGTTATGGTTTTTTTTTAAAGATTCGATTAAATTAATTTTAATTTTGATAGACTTATAAAATTATTTTCCATGGTACCTGTAAAATGTTCGAAGAAAATTCCTTTTTCGTGGCCTTCGTAGCATATTTATGTTGAAATATTTGATGAAATCATTCTGTAGGGTATGTTAAGACGTTTGTAGCATATTTTTGTGCAAGGATTCAATTCCAGATAAGGAATTCTTGTCTCTACCTTCTATGGCTTTCTCCTTTGCTTTTGCAACGAAAAGTAGGATCAGGCAGCTAGAAAGGGTTTACTTGCAGGGATCAATTTGCATGTGTGATTTCCTTGCCAAATTTGGAATGCATGGTTATCTATGTGTGTTCTTGGTTATATTTTTTTCATTGCCATGGATTTTTCCATGTGTGGGGTGCTCTTTGGCCTTTCCCTAACATTTCTAGTTAGCATAGAGGTGATGGGTTCTCATGTTTTGGTGGAGCTCGGTTGTTGGATGGATTCATATGATATTTTTCATATATTTTTCTCTTAAACATAATGCTTCATTTTTTTGACAAATTTCAAGAGGCTCGATGAAAAAACAATAACAAAAACAAATTAAAAATTACCACTCTCTTAGTTTACTATTCATGTAATAGTTGAAAAACAACTTATGGGAATACATGTGTCTGCAAATTCAATTGAAATATTTCTTCTTCAACATAAAATAATAATAAAAAGTATATTTTTCATAAACAAATAAATTTTTGATATGAAAAACATAGTTCTCTAGTTGTAGACCATGATTTTATATATATATATAAGAAAGAAATCTACTCCTCTTCTCCTCTTCAATTGGGTGCACGAGAATGAAAATTGATTCATCAATGGTATAATACTTTAGAAATAATGTAATTAATGAAAGAGGTATGTTTATAAATTTTATTGAAGTTACCTTTTTTACATAAATAATGGTAAAACCATGAATTCCTACGGAGGATGTCGTGGGTGAATTTTTTGTACAAAACAAGAAGGAAATACATTGGAAAAATTCAAATTCTATGGGAGATTGAAAAATAGTTCCATGATCAAAACACATGTGTGAAACCATTGCCATAAAACGTAATTTTATGATGTCTAAGGAAATCAGTTTAAATAACAATTTTTTTTTATAAATTAAGGAAATTCACTTATAAAAATTACAAACTCTAAAAGTAAAGTTTAATTGAAAATTAAATTGTATTTTTAATTCAAGTGTATTTTTCTACAAGCATTAGATACAAAAATTGTAATAACATAATTGTAATTTTTAATTCATAAGACTAAATTTTCAGTATTTTCCAAAAAAAATTAATACAGTTGCCAAAAATTAAACAAAAAAATTCAGGAGGGAAAGGAGAACATGCTGGAGGTATTGGAATGTAAAGAAAATACACAAGCCTCTTCTATTACATTTGACAATCATTAATCATATGAAAACATAGAAAATGGAAAGGAGACAATTGAATACTTAAATGTGGGTTGTTCTCTGCAAATTAATCTCAATACCATGATATAAGGGCCGGTCAAATAAAGATCTCATTTTAAACCAAATTAGAAGGGAGAAATGGCTACCATAAATCATTTTCCTTGAAAATTGGGGTAAATGGAAATTAGTATCTTCTAATTTTTATAGATCTCCCTTGAAATAATTTTGTTATAAAATAATTTTGGGGCTACTATTAATAATGCACTATAATACAAAAAACATTTCCATTCAAAATTTGAAACCCTTAATTTTTTTCCAAAGGTTAAATCTCACTACTAAAATATTCCAGTAAGATTATTTTTTGTTGAAATATACATGAAAAAAAATATTACTATAGATAATCACAATACAAAGTGTAATAAAGTTATAGTTTAGTTAATTTCTATGCCTTTTTAATTTATATTGTTGCCCTAGTAATGTTAATTTAATGTTGATATTTTATTTTAACTTAAATTGAAAATAAATTCCAAAATAGAGATGCCTATAATTATGCTAATTGGAAGAATAGATCTTCCATAGCTATAATTTAATTATTAAGTTGATGGCATATATTTAAACCTGATGGAATATGTCGGAACATTCATAGTAATATTGACATATTTCAACCCTGAAATTTTCCACTAAGATTTTTTGTTGTTGTTGAAATATGCATGCCAGTTTGTTTCTTTATAAATAACAACAATATAATTTTTAATAAAGTTATAATTTTAGTATTTTCTTTTAATGTTAAGATCCTAGTTCTTAACTTATGGCAACACTTCTTGTTACTATAAATAACTCATGAAAATGTTCCAATTCACATCATCCATGTAGTGATATTGGATCATAAATATAATATATTAACATATTACAACATTTACCATTAAAAATTTTGTCATATCCCATGTCTTGGTCCATTCTTCGGGAAAATAGTGTCATCCTCATAGTTCTCCAAGACATTTATAACCATGTCATTTAGATGTCCATGACAGTATTTATTCAAATTACATGTCAATGGAATAAGTGATTATACTCTCCAAACAAATTGGTATTTTATTTATACCTTATTCATTTTGGGTGATATTCCTCTATAATCTAATAATTTACCATACACTCCATATAGACTGGCATTTACTTCTCAATTGAATAATATTTTTTTTTTAATATTTCAAAAAATATATTTATCTTACTAATTATATTTAGTTATTTTTTAACCTTATCTTATTTAAAATTTAATTATAAACCAAAAAATATAATTTTAAAATATTAAATTTATGTAGTATGAATTAAATTTTATTTTTAGCGCTAAATTTGTGAAACAACACAAAACAATTTTAATATCATATCTAATATTTTAGGTATTTTTATTTTTTTGAAACAATAACTTTTATTTATGGAGAGGAAAAGCTTATTAAAACACATGAGTTTATTTATATAGAAGTTGACTTTGTCTAGTGGGGAGAGATTTTCTATAGAATGGCCAAGCTACTTTATGAAGGATGTAATTCTTGTGCAAAACTAACTTCAATATTAACCCTATTAGCCACAATTATAGCCAAAACATGCAAAATTTCTTATTTACTCATAATTTTCAAATGGAGTGATTTCCATGTATTTTTACTCTCCAAATTAATAAAGAACTTGGCTAAGTTATCGTTGTTCATACTTTTAATAAGGGTTTCATATTTTGAACCATGCAAACGTTTGAGTAAATGTATCTTCCATCAATGTTCTCTTCTTTGAATAAAAAGTGTTTAAAGAAACATTTTCATGAAAAGTGTTTCTGAAAATGTATGAAAGAAAATTTTGAGAATTACTACAAGATTCACTTGCGTGTTTTAGTTGGTGACATTAAGGATCATGATTGTGTAATCTCACATAATGAATCTTTCCAATCACCTGGAAAGAATGAAAATTATGCATTTTTGGATTCAAATTAATATTATAGTAGAAACGACACATAAGGATGGATCATAGATGCTTTGGATTGTTATTGTGTATGTGAGAGTGAGAGGGGAGCTCACCCATATATGCCTCTACAATTCATGTGATGTAATGAAGATCATAACGCATGGCCCACTAGAAGCTTGCTCTAATGATTTTAAGACCCATGATTTTAAGACCTTACGACATTTTCTATACATGAATGTACCCTAAGGACAAATTGAATCCATTTATATTTATCTTCTAATTTTTATTTGAATCTAATTATGGTCAAGAGAAACATCCATGAAGAGGAGCAAGGCAAAAGAAGAAGCAAAAGACAATCAAAATTATCTCTAAACATAAAGCAATACAAAGTAAAGTGTGCATGTTATTTTTAGAAGAAAACTCTATACTAAAAAAATTTAAACACCCAAATCCAATAACCGAAATAATATAAACTATGTCACTTCCCATATGACTTAGAAAAAGAAGTAAACAGACGAGTAATTAACTATCAAATATGTTTTCAAATCTTTAAAACCTTTAGCATTAAATAGCTTTATAATATCTAAAATGTATCTTAATTATCAATATTAAAAGTATTGATTTTTATTAGAAATTTACATATTAGCACAACTATATAAATTAAATGGTTAGAAAATGTTAATAAACAACAAACACCAAAAGATTTGCTTCATAATACATCTCACTTTGCTAAAATTAAAAAAAAATGGAATTACTATATCATTATTATTATTACAAGTTTAACATATATTCATTTGAGAAAGCATGGAATAATTTTTTATCCATGAATATTTATATCCATTTTATTACTTAGTTTCTTAGTCTATAAATAGGGTATGTTATAATACCATGGGAAAGATCCATGGCTTCTGTATTTGAAGCCCAAAAAAACATAATTCATTTCATATGAAACTTTCTCATAAGATATTTTGTTAATTAATCAATTTCACTAAATCAATAAAAAAATACAACCAGCTTCCACATAAATCTGAGTCTTTGATTTCTGTATACTACTAAAAAAATTTATAGAATATTTAATGGTGCTACCATAAATCTAATAATAATTAATAATTAGATTAAAATTTTGGAATCTCTAGTCTATTTTAAAAGAAACATGGTGATATAATTAAGTTTGACTTCATCTTAATTTTGAGTTACCAATCACATTTGAAAATGAATAAACATATAATTTGATATTAAAAACATGGGATTTTCAAATTAAAAAATGCATATCAAGCTTAAGAGTAAATTTGTTACTATTGAAACCTAAACTAACACATGCTACATATATTATTGAATATTGAAACCTAAATAAAGACATGCTATATATATTATTGAATATTGAAACCTAAATAAAACATGCTATATATATTATTGAATACATAAAAATGGAAGAAATAGAGAAATGTAACTAGCTCTCTTGAATCAATTGTAATAACTTTAACACATTAATTGTTAATAATAGAAAACACTCCATGAGAAAGAACTTACCCTAAACTAGATTATATAAAATTACGGAACAAAAAAGATAAAATATAAATGCAAATGACAAACTTGTAATTTTCAATTAAATAAAAAATTAGTGAAGCTAAATGAAGATGGTCAATTATATTGAATGAATGCTTTAAGACAGAAATAGAGAAATATAAGATGCTATCTACGATCATTGCATTTCTCCGGTTAACGTTGTAATATTATTTGAATTGCTGACGGTCAAAACAAGAGGAGCAAAAAAAGACTACGCCAAGATTACGTAAAATACTATTTACAGAGTATTAAAAAATTCCATTTAAATTCAAATTCAAGCGTGAACATTCCAATTTTGCACCGACCTCGATAGATGTGGATGTGAAGAGAATTCTTTGAAAAAGCATCTCAATCGTTTTCACTAGAATTGAATTTCAAGAAAACCCAACTACTTTGCACTAGAATTGAATTTGAAGAAAAGCATCTGAGGCTTTTTTGTGGTCCACTTCTTTAACGGATCACAGCTTTTTTGAGATAGACGAGGGATGGAATTTTTATGTCGGTTTAGTAGATGATGTTGTTGTGCGGTGCATAAATATATGCCTGCTTGCAGCGAATAGTGCGAAGTTCTATCTATCATCTGTATTTGCAGCAAATCTTTTATGTGTTTGCAACACTTTTTTTGTAAAGTTTGTGTGGCCGTTGTTACTTGCAGAGAAGAAGAGCCAAGGATTTTGGTGTCCTCATGCTATCTTGACTGTTCGCTTCTGGGAAGTGCTATTTTGGTGTCTGGTTTTTGTGTCTTGTTCTCAATCAAACGCTCTGTGTCTTTGTCCCAAATCAAAGACTCTGTGCTTAAAATTTAATGGTCAAAATTTGTAGGTTGACCGAAGAGAACAACAATGGATCTGGATCTCTCATTCGTTCCAGGGGATTCTCTGTTGGTTGAAGATCCCGGCTACATCCAGATCAACGCTATATCTTGATTTTGTTATTCATTTCGATATACCATCTATCTCTTTGTAAATCTGACTATTCCAGAAGATCCTCTCCTGTATCCAAATGATTATCCAAATGATTGAGATCAATGCTATTTCTTGATTATGTTATTCTTTGTATATCTCGAAGTAAATTCATTCATTTCGGCCTTGTGTTTGTCCTTTCTTATGATTTCATGCACAGGAACCGCCCAGGGGAGAATTGTTATCTTCCAATGCGCTCTTGTTGCTGCTGTTACGCAAACACTTGTTGGGCTATTCTCTTCCGCTGCTCCAAATTCGTTTCAGATACTCTATTTATTTCGTGTGTTTATTTAAATTTTAGATAATTTATTGTTAATGTAATTTTGTTCTTTCTATCTCGTTTTCTTTAATTATTTTAATCTCTTCAAACCAGACTCCTGTCCTTCTTGATTTTGATAATTATTTTATGATATTTCGATTTAGATTTCGTTTCTGTGTAGCGTTTCAATTTTCTGTTGGTTGCAACAAAAATCACTTGTAGGAACATAATTGACCACATTAAAAGTATCTTCAGCCAAGTCATTGTGCATGGTTCAACCCACCTTCTCTCGTTGAGGATGAGGTTACGGGTACACGTTTATTAACTTTTTGCATCTGTTACTTTCGAAGTTTTCGGTCGTCAAAAGGCAGAGTAATTTTATAACACCTTTGTTAGATATGATATTGCTCGAATTATCCAGCTGATCATAATCGCAAACTTCTCTAGATCACAATTTGATTGAAAATTTTCACTCGTTTCTGTGAAGTTAATCAATTTAAACGGAAGCCAAAGCCCTCAAAGGATTAGTCACGGCTCCAGTGATGCGCTCCCTCCGCTTTCCAATATCTTCCTTCCACATTTCTCAACATTGTATTTGCATTTCTTTCTAATCACACATAGGTCAAGTGTCAAAAGTATAAATATACAAATATAAGGTTACGTTTTGGAAGATGGGTCGGACGAACCATTTAACCGTTGCCAAAAGCACGTATTGTTATGTTTTTCAAGTAAATTTAGTGTGACTATTATCCACTCCTTTTATGAAGTTTTCAAATATTTTAGCGAAAAGGAAAAAAAAACACAATAAATAAAATTAGCCTTTTAGGGTTTAGGGTTTAGAGTTTAGGGTTTAGGGCTTAGGGTTTCAGGTTTTGAGTTTAGGTTTTAGGGTTCATGGATTACTTTAGTAAATTATTTTAATAACCACTTAAAGAAAAATTACAAAACACTTTTTAAAATGTGAAAAAATGCTTAGGGTTTAGGGTTTAATGTTCACAATTTAGGGTTTATGGTTTAAGGTTTAGGGTTTAGGGTTTGGGTTTTAGAGGTTAGGGTTTAGGTTCATAAGAATTTAGTAAATGATTTTAATAAACAATTAAATAAAACTTTCAAAATAATTTTTAAAATGTTATAAAATGATTTCCACATCTCTTGTTTGAGATAAGCTACCATTGCCCAAGCCAGTTTATTTCCATTTTGTATGTAAGTATATTTCAATTCTTTGATATTAATGACATGAAGTTTTGTTTATGCTTCAACTCTATGCTTATGTTTATATTTTTATTATGTTGCATCCCTGCATAAGTTTGGATCATCATAACATTCACTATGAGTAAAATCACTCCTCCCTAGGACCACTACAAGCAC
>APFE031439613.1:16381-27289 GCA_000404065.3 Pinus taeda
CCGAGGATAGAGATAATTTGTAATGCTTATGACCAACTGTGATACTAACAATGTGTGGCCTAGAAAATGGACTTCGACGAAGTGTGGGTTTGTGGATGACCCATAACCATGATGAACGAAGATCCAAGGATAGAGATACCATGTAATGCTTGTGACCAACTGTGATACTAATAGTGTGCAACCTAGCAAATGGAATTCGACGAATTGTGGGTTTGTGGACGACCCATAACCATGAAAAACAAACATCCGAGGATAGAGATACCCTGTAATACTTGTGACCAACTGTGATACTAATAGTGTGCGGCCTAGAAAATGGACTTCGATGACAAGGATTTTGTGTGGTTGACCCATAACCGTGATTTTGGTTGTTGATGAAGTAGTAGGGGCCTACACAACCTGGGGTGGGAGGGCACGTCTCCAATGGGAACCCGCTCTGAATGCTACTCCAGAATTAAAATGGACATAAATTGGTCAATATAACTCAGAATATTTATTATAACTTGTTTCTGGAAGGGTCCATTCCTTGGGTGAATGAATACCATGGGTGGATGTCACAATACCATGGGAAAATTACCATGGGTAAATAAATACCATGGGTGGATGTCACTTACAATACCATGGGTGGATAAATATCATTGGGGGATGCACTTACAATACCATGGGTGGATGAATAACATGGGTGGAAGAATACCCATGGGTTCATGCCATTTTCCATTCAGATCAAAGAGCCACCTGCAGATTCTCTCCCCCAACACATGCTTATTGACTAGGTACTTCAGTGCGGAGTGATCTGTATACATATTGAAATGGCCTCCCAACAGGTAGTGCCTATACTTTTGGAGCACATACACCATAGTTAGCCCTTTGTGCTCAGTGGTGGAATAATTCTTCTTCGCTTTAGATAATCTTCTACTTTTGAATGCGATAGGATGGTCCAAGCCTTCTCCACCAGCTTGTGTTAGTATTGCTCCTAGCGTTATACATGACACGTCGACATGCACATGAAACTCTTTCTTCTAGTCTGGGAAGACTAGAATCGGTGCGGTGACCATCTTTTCTTTCAATATATCCAATCTCTTCTTGCAGTCATCATTCCAATAAATTGTGACATCCTTCTTCGGCAGTTTCTCCATAAGCGTGGTGATATGGGAATAGCCTTTGATAAACTTTCTGTAATATCCCGTAGATATCTGAGGCTAGTGCGCAGCTACTTCACACTCCTCGGTGATTCCAAGTTTAGTATCACAGCGATCTTCGTGGGGTCTGCCATTAGTCCATGTCTGCAAACCACATGCCCCAATAGGTTCCCAAAAGGAACCCAAAACAAATGCTTCTTGAGATTGAGCACGACCTAATATCTCTAATAGGTATCCAGCATCAGATGCAAGCTTGCTACATGGTGTTTAACTAGCTCAAATACAGTCCAGTCATCAAAATATACATCCAATAACTTATGAATAAATTACTTGAATGCAGCAACAACTACGCACAAGAAGATCATAGGGGAATTCTTCAATCTGAATGGCATTACAGTGTACGAAAAACAACCCCATTGAGTCGCAACGGTTGTCTTGCTCCTTTCCTCTAGCACGATTTTTATTTGGTGGTACCCAGAGAACCCATTAGTGAAGGAATATGCTTCCTGGCCACCTACATTGTCCAACACTTCATCAGTGAACGAAGTTGGGAAAGGATCATGTACACATGCATCATTCAACTTCCTCAGATCCACACATATCCTTATTTCATCCTTCTGCTTCTTTTCCTGTACCACCATTGGACTTACCCAATTAGATTCTTCCATAGGCTCAATGATGCTTACCACAAGCATCTTGTCCAACTCTAAGCAAACCTTTTTGTTATATTTCAGATTGAGACTGTAAGGTCTTTCCTTAACCAGCTTCGCTTCAAGTTTCAATGTAATCTTCATCTACCTAGCTCTCCAATTATCCCTTTCATGTCCGTAAACTTGGTAGGGAATAAATCCCAGTATTTGCAAAGCAATTCAGTGACCTTATCCACCATCGCATCATGCTAGTAATCTCCAATCTTCGCGAATTTGGGTTCTTCCTCAATACCAATGTTGACTCGTTTTGTTTTCAATGGTGCGGTTATATCAAGATTCTCAATCTACGGTCCTTGAACCACACGGTGACCCTCTGTTTCTGGAATGTTAGTCTTTTGCGGATCCTTGTCCTCTTATTCAAAATTTACATTATAACATTCTAGCGTGCGACACAGCTGAGTAGCCCATTCACGCTGAATCGGGTCTAAAAGATCCCGCGATATCCTAAAGATTACTACTTTCAAATCTTGTAGTGATTCCTCAATACTGTCAAACCCATCCTCAAAACTAAACATCATCATGAATCCTTCATGCAGGATATCCCATTCACCTATCCTGGTGGAGATCCATTTCTATGTACCAATTCATTGGGACCACATCCAGGGTATGACAGAACAAGTGCACCCACTCAGGTTGGGGCTTTTCTCCATAAGCTTGGGTCCATTTGGCCAAATGCACACGTGGATTGTCTTGTCCATCATATTGTCTATTAGTCTCATGTTAGGCTTCCTAAATAGTGTTCTCATCATCCTCCTACATTCGAGCCAATCATCAAAGCTTCCTTTAGTACCCCACCATCTTTTGGGTGTAGCACGTAGTGCCCAGTCCAACACCTAGAAGCACTGCTTTTCTAGTACCTCCCTTTCAAATGCATCCAAAACGATATCAAAATCATTCATACCATCATAAGTAGGCATATTTATTACCTCTGAAAACACATAGCGCAGAGATCGGGTCAGCATGTTGCAATTCAGTGTACTTACTTCATGTAACCAATTCTGCCAGCGTTTTATTTCTTCATCGGAGTCGGAAATGCAGGAACTCTTGTGGTTGCATGTAATCCATCCATCCATGGTGGGATTCACCCAATCTTGGTCTCGTGTTGTTATCTTATAGATACAGTCCAAGTCACCATCACTCTCATAATTGCGGACTGGTTTAGTATAGCATGATCCTTCAGCATGATCGAGGGGTAGTATTATGCACAGCGATTTATTCTCAAAGATCATCTTTTGCATCTTCATATTGATTACCCTGTTCATATCAGTAGCCTAGTCAATTCCTAGGAGCGCCGGATAGGGATTGTTGTCATCCACTATCTCTATTACTTAAAAATCAGCCAGTGCACTCGCTCCCTCAACATCCACGGTCACCCCTGCAACTGTCCCATGGGGATGATCTTTTGCTGATTCGCCATCCTTAGCGGAATCGAAGACCATTATAGCATAGGTCTCCCCATTCATTCCCAAGAATTCTTTGGTAGGAATTTCATGTCCAACCCCAGATCTAAAATGACCTGATCCATTTCATACTCTCCTATCTACGCAGGCAGTCTCATCTCCTATCCTTCTTGTTTTATGATTTCCAATCCTTCATACTATGCGCGTCTCACCTAGCACAGTTCCAGCGCATCTATTTATGAGTTCTTGTAACACTTTCACAACCTTACTATCACGTAGTAACTTCGTACATGTCTCTAGGAAAGTTGTGAGCATAGAGGGTTCCATCTCCTACTCAGGCTTATCCTTGTTGGTGGAGGCCTCAACAAATCTCTTCTTAGCTTCCATGAAGGTTTTGTGTGCATGCTCCAAATCAAACTCAACCTCCTTTGCTGGAGCTTTGCACACCCATGTACTGTCTTCTGGTTGTTTCCCCTTGTCATCTCCTGTCGTGATTCCACTTTTGAGCACTATATTTACATTTATATCTTTCTCGCGTGGCTAAAACCTCATCATCTATAGGTTGGAAGTCAGTGGAGGTGGTAGCACCCCTTTGTCATCTATTCTAGATATCAGCCTAGGACAATATTTTGTTTCATGATCAAACAATGTGCAATACTTTCACGACAGATGCGTTGGATTAGTGAAATCGTGGGCATAGTGTCCTAGTCCTCTGCAATTGTAGCAAATCAACTGTCCTCGACCTCTGCTAGGTCGTCCTCCACCTCGGCCTCATCTGCGCCATCCCCGCACTCTGGTCAAGGGGCCGCATTTTGGCTTGAACCTTATAGGCAGGAATTATGTCCATCATCAATTCATAGGTCCTGCAAGTACACTCATCATGTCGTACCGACCTACAAAAGTTTCAGAATAGCTATTGTAGTGCCTGTACAAACTTCTGTAGCACATGACAGTTATTCGTGGCATGTTTTAGAGCTACCTGAGAGATAGCACACCATAATGAAAGCCCGCACTAGGTCCTGCTTGATCTTCTGGCCTTAAAGGCGTCGATCCTCCTCCTGAAATCTAGTTTGCAAAGACCAGGAAATGGTCTTTTTCATGACCCCGACTCTTGCATTTCAAGCACCATACCTCCTCACGCACCTCTGGTCGAACCATCCTATCTTGCTTAAGACTTTGAGTCTCAATGCATAGGTTATTCAGCTATGCATGGATCTGCTAAACTCCTAGATTTGGATCTTACATTGGGGTTTCATGTAGCCTCATGGAAATCTCCAAGGCCTCTTCCTGAGTTTTTATCTTCTACTGCGATAGCGCACTCCTTAAGTGTGGTAGTAGTGAAGCTACAAACCACTCGCAATGTTATCCATCTGTCAAATTCATGTTGGATTCATGGATTCTACACTTCAACCTCTAATCTAGTTCCCAAGGTTTCTCACCTAGTTGAATCATGATTTATTTGAATCCCACAATTAACAATGCCTCAGATTTAGGCCTACTAAATTCTCTATTGAGTGTTGCTTGGATGTTTTCCACTCCAACATTTGAGTTATCATTAGAGTACTTAATATACCAGGTTAGAAAGCAATCTTGCAAAGCACTAACCAACGTCACCTTCTTTATATGATCATCTATAACACCTTGAACTTCCCATACAACCCTCACAAAGAACTAGAATTGGTCCGGGTCTTCATTTCCCAAGCCTTTAAACAAAGGCAACTTCACTGTATTTTCCATACTAAACTGCAGTGGAGGTGGAGGTGGTACAGGTGAAGTTGGAGGTGACGTAGGTGAATTTGGAGGTGGTGTGGGAAAAGGTGGTATTTGTAGGAATCCTTGTCTTATTAACTAAATTGCACTTCACAGAGAAACCTTTGCTATCCCTTCTTTGTCACCTTGTGGAGGTGAAATCAAAGGACTATACTCCAGACCCTTTTTTCTGTCATTCCTATAAGTTTTTCTGCTTCGTGTAGTCCCAAACATCAAGGTAGCTGTATAACCCATTTTTTACACAATAGCATTTTAATCTAAGTATTCAAATATTTTACGTACTTACCTCGTGGTCCTTTGAAAAAGTGCCGCTCTGCCTCACTATAGCTGAATGAGGTTTCGACAATGAATTCAGTCACAAATCCTCCTATGATGCGATCAAGCCGATGATCAAGAACTTAGGTGATCTTATCCTCTGACACTTCCAACCTTCATACTAGCTTTGGGCTCCAGACAATGGGATCATCAAGTTTCTGCCCCGGCCTCATCCACATCATCCCCGCACTCTAGTCAAGGGGCCAAATTTCGGCTTGAACCCTATAGGCAAGAATTATGTCCATCATCAATTCATAGGTCTTGCAAGTACACTCATCATGTCCTACTGGCCTACAAAAGTTGCAGAACATCTATTGCAGTACCTGTACAAACTTCTGTAGCATGTGATGGTTATTCGTGGCATGTTTCCTGGCTACCTCAGAGATAGCACACCATAATGAAAGCCCACACTAGGTCCTGCTTGATATTTTGGCCTTAAAGGGATTGATCCTCCTCCTACAATGTAGTTTGCAAAAACCAGGAAATGGTCTTTGTCATGACCCTGACTCTTGCATTTCAAGCACCATACCTCCTCGCGCACCTCTAGTCAAACCGTCATGTCTTGCTTCAGACTTTGAGTCTCAAGGCATAGGTTCTTTAGCTATGCATGGATCTGCTGAACTCCTAGATTTGGATCTTACATTGGGGTTTTATGTAGCCTCATGGAAATCTCCAAGGCCTCTTCCTGAGTTGTTATCTTCTACTATGATAGCGCACTCCTTAAGTGTGGTAGTAGCGAAGCTACAAACCACTCACAATGTTATCCATCTATCAAATTCATGTTGGCTTCGTGGATTCTACACTTCAACCTATGATCTAGTTCCCAAGGCGTCTCACCTAGTTGAATTATGATTTATTTGAATCCCACAATTGACAGTGCCTCAGATTTAGGCCTACTAAATTATTTATTGAGTGCTACCTGGATGTCTGCCACTCCAGCATTCAGGTTATCATTAGAGTACTTAATATACTAGGTTAGCGCGCGATCTTGCAGAGCACTAACCAGCGTTGCCTTCTTTATATGATCATCTGTAACACCTTGAACTTCCCATACAACCCTCCTAAAGAACTAGAATTGGTCTGAGTATTCATTTCCCAAGCCATTGAACAAAGGGAATTTCACTGTATTTTCCATACTAAACTGCGATGGAGGTGGAGGTGGTACGGGTGAAGTTGGAGGTGATGTAAGTGAATTTGGAGGTGGTGTGGGCAAAGGTGGTATTTGCAGGAATCCTTGTCTTATTAACTGAATTTCACTTCACAGAGAAACCTTCGCTATCCCTTCTTTGTCACCTTGTGGAGGTGAAATCAAGGGACTATATTCCAGACCCTTTTTTCCGTCGTTCCTGTAAGTTTTTCTGCTTTCTGTAGTCCCAAACATCAAGGTAGCTGCATAACCCATTTTTTTCACAATAGCATTTTAATCTAAGTATTCAAAGATTTTACGTACTTACCTCATGGTCCTTTGAAAAAGCGCTGGTCCGCCTCACTGTAGCTGAATGAGGTTTCGACAACGAATTTAGTCACAAGTCCTCCTATGATGCGATCAAGCCAATGATCAAGATCTCAAGTGATCTTATCCTCCGACACTTCCAACCTTTGTACTAGCTCTGGGCTCCACACAAAGGGATCATCAAGTTTCCACCTTCCTTGTCTATCTGCTAACTTCGCGATCTGTTCATATAGCTCAATAGGGAAGGATAAGAAAAAGATCTCATGGATCTCTATATACAGGTATCTATCCAACCACTATTCCTTTGTCAGTCACGGGTTCCTGTTCTCCTGTGCCACGAATTCATGGATCTTCCTATCCAACCAGTCTCCAATCTCATTCTTAGTTGGATTCTGGTGATACAACATAACACAGTTCTTATGTAGATTTCGGTCCCAGCAATGAAACCATTTGTTGGCTTGAGGGCACCTAACCTAGGTTCAAAGTTAATTGGCCAAAAATATCACTACACTACTGGCTCTTTCGGCATCAGCTCGATGAGCACAAATCAAAGTCTCACCCGAAGTAGTATGGGGGAATGTTGGAACCAAGTTTTTGCACCTTGAGATGGTTGTGATGTTGTTTTAATTCCTTCTATCCCTTCCTTTGCTTATGTCACTTCGGTCTAGGGCTTGCAATACTAGACTTTTATTCCAGCCTTCAATACCTCTACGAAAGGGTACAATCGACCTTCACGTAGCCCTGACCTGCTACTCAGGTACTTTCACACTGCTAGAGCAGCGTGTCGTAAAAATTCCCCATTTAATCTAAGTGATTTTATTATCTTATCAGAACAATTATAGTTAAAACTGCATAACTAGATATTCGTAATTGTGTTCAATTATTCAATGTAATTGCATTCATTTGTGCATCATATAAACACGATAAAGAAAATTCATACATAATCTATCAAGATGAAATAATAGAACAAAGACACAGAAATTGCAGAATATCTCTCTTTATTTATATCTTCCAAGTGTTTAAAGACTCTGCCCACACTACGCACACAACTGTAGGGGTCTGCACACTCAGCTATGGACTTCTACCTAGGCCTCTATGCACTCAGCTGCAAAGTCTCTACCTACGCTAAAACCCAATGCTTAGACATCTTCTTAAGAGCTATCACTCTATTACATAATCTCCCATTGTCTCTCCCTTTAAACTACTTAGAGATTATCTCTTTTTATACAATCCCATGGTTCGCGGACCATGGGTAGGTCTCTTACAACCAACATTACTTTACAAAACTAAGGGAAGACTACCTTTTTTGACACGTAACACCTTCGCACTCCGCAACCACAAAATGTGGATTCTTTACAATTATAATACAAAAATTGACTTAAACATGGGATTTTATCCCCAAAACTACCCTTAGGGGATCCCGCTCCCAACAAGATGTGATGGGAGCTATAGCTAATTGAGTAAATTGCTCTTTTTCCTTAAGAAATTTCTCAATTTCCTCTGTCATGGTCTTTATCTGTACATTCTTCTCAACGATCATCTTGAGCATTTCTTCCTTGTGTTGTTCACTTTCTGCTATCTCCTTGGTCTGAGGGTCCTCTGTAGAAGGCAATTTGAGCTGCTTCATCAATGTTGAAATATCTACATTTTTAGTTTTGATAATATATTCTACAACTTTAACATCAGTAGGGTCATATCTAGTTTTAATCACTAAGTCTTCTAATGACTTAACCCTGTTATCCTTTGCTAAATATGATATCTTTTCAATCTTCAACTGTGACTGCACATTTGACAGAGCAGTTTTGAGTTTTGATAATGCCATAGTAATATTGTTCATGGTAGAGAAAAACATCTCACTAGACTGCCTATGCGTGTCCATTTGATCAATTGGGTGTATCTGATTAGCATCAAAATAAAATACAATCTTATTGTAATAAGAAGAATCCCTGGGAAAAGGCATTTGAGCCTGTAGAAATGCCATTTGCATTCTACCCTTTTCGTTGTTAGAATCTGTCAACAACTTGTGCTGTGAGGTAGAAGTCTACTTCTAAAACCGTGCAAAAACGTTTTTCTTTAAAGCTTCATTCTTCTGCTTAATTTCAAGGAAATTAGTGAAGATTTTTGGCTCCTCTATTTCACTTTCTCCTGTAAATTGGGTGATATGTAAAAAATTTTGTGAAGATGAAGAAGAATATGAAGTAGTGATTATAGGTTCTTCTATCCCTATGGAAACTTGTGAATCATCCAAATTGATGATGATGGGTTCCTTTTGTCCTTGAGAAGTAGTAGTTCATTTGAAGTCAATTCTTGATTTCTTCTGATAATGAATGAATTCCTTTTCTCCAATTGTTGATGATGAAGATCCTTCTCTAGGCCTCTTGTCCTATTTGGTATGAGAAGTGGGAGTTGGAAGAGTAGGAGGTAAAAACTGCTCTTCTAATTCTTGAAGTGTATTCTTCCCCAACTATTCTTGATTTGTATACTTCACAATCTCTAGTCTTGGTGTATGATTGTAAGGTGTGGTTTTGAGTTCCACCCTTAAGTTTGAAATAAAACTCAATGGGTCATAAGACCAGGTGAAGATCGGTTGGAAACCCATCAGTTTGAGTATTGGACCTGCTTCTAAACCTACTGATATAGTATTAGAAATTAATGATCCTAAATGTGACTTTATCTTAAACTGAGATTTCCTCTTCCCTGAAATAAAATGAAGTTCATCCATATTAATCATTTTATTAATGTATTCTAGAGAGAAAATTCTCATTGGAACATATTTTGGAAATTTATATGGAGCCAATACGTAGCCATATACTCTAATCTCTATATTGTTATGGTAAATATACTAGTCTCTTGTTCTAGCTTGATCACTAAGATGAAGGATCCTTTTGATTTATGTACTGATCCTGGGTTCACTCTAGCTGTTGAGAATTTGTACAACTAGGTAAATGAAAGAATCAATGAATTTTGAAAATCTTAACTCCATTGAGTTCTTCCTAATCAATGAGGTCCATTGTGTGACTGCTTGATTCACTTGTTGATCATCCTGCTTGTGTAGAACAATAGGTAACCTCTCTCCCTACTGAAAAATAATCGTATTTAATAGCACAAAGGAGTATTTAAACACTCCTTCAGTAGTAATATTCATCAATTGTTAATGCATAGTTTTTTCCAAGAATTGACTATAATTATACACGAAGGCAGGTTTGTTTTCTTTAGAGAAAATGGATAAATAACCTAGGATAGCTTCTTCTACCCATTAATCTGTTTGGTAGCCTAACAAGAAATAAACTAGGGAAATGATGGGTTTATCTCTCTCAGGGAACATGGGTGCTAGATATGGAGGATTCTTTTTAGGGAGGACAACATCTTCAGGGAGAAAGATCTCAAACATCTAAGCTCTTTGAGGGAAGGTGAGCTTTATAGGTCCATTAATACTGTAGTGGGGAAAAAGCTAAGGGAATTGTTTTCAGGGATCATAAGAATTTTTTTGATGATTTCTAGGGTGATAGATATCGTAGTGTCTCCATTCTAAGCTACCATGGTTCTCTACAAAGTGTTATACTTAGCATGACAACGCATGACTAGATCAGGAAAAGAATAGGTTTGAGGAAACATGTACAGCGGAAAAAGGGATTCCCGTAGGTTTATATCATCTTCAGAGTCAATATAGGTCTATTTAAGCCAATTGTGTAATTCAAACATGTCGAATTGACTTATTGTGTTTGTGATTTTGAACTACTAGTAAGCCAATGGAATGTGGTCCAGGTCTAAGGCATCAAAGGCTTTTGAATTTTCCTGTAATGCAGAAGAACTAGAAGATGACTTATCTTTCTTCTTAGGAGCCGTGATTACAAAATTGTAATGACGGATAAGAGAAAGGGGAACAGAGATACCTTGAGATGACGCGTATTGTTTGTAGGCTTGGCAGTGGCATAGACTGTAAAATAGGAACAATGAAATCAAATGGTAAAAGAGCGGTTTAGAAAAATAGACATAACTGGGTGAGATGATTATTTATCATCGAGATAAAATTACCGTTACTGATCGGAAAATGGCATTTAATGTAGAGGGAGAACAATAATAGGAGGCATTAAATCGGTAGAAATGGATAGGCAACAACGAAT
>APFE031439615.1:0-33818 GCA_000404065.3 Pinus taeda
TATAGGAAGTAGTCATACACAAATTGAATGATCTGATATCTAAGTTGCATGAAATAAAACTAAGATTAAGCTACACATTCACTCTACAATCCCTCATCATTTGGTAACTGAAGAATGATAAGAATAGTCTAATCACTAACTTGCAGAAAAGTAAATGAACAAAGCAAAACTAACAAATAAGCAATGCTGGAATTAAAACCAATAAAACAAATCAGCAGTAGGACAAGATAATCCCATCATGTCATTAGTCATCAAAACTTATATGTACTGCCCGGGCTTCCTATTAGAACCTGAAATGCAAACACTGATCAATTGTCAATCAAATAAAAGCATAAAAGAGACTTATGAACAGGCAAATGACATAAACCATGAGCAAGTTAATATATACAGCAAGTATCTATGGTATCAAAAGTGTAAAATGAAGAAAAACATAAAACTATACATCAACTACAAGACCTTGGTGTACAGGGGCCCTCTGCACCCTCGGTCAATCAGAACCAATCACGAAATTGAACGCAAAATCAGTGTCTTCTTATATATTGCAAAGTAGTTATGAAATAGAGACTAAGTCTCGGCTCAAAGGCTCTTACAATAGTCAAGTTTACACACAACAACTAACTAGCTATACACATATGGAGATGCGTTATTTATAGCAGAAAATACATAACAAACTAACACGGCCTGCGCTGGTAGCCAAGCATGTAAAAGACAAAATCCAGAATTATAGCAGCATGGTAGCCGTGGGCAGTAAATCCAAGAGATGGTTTGTTGGATTCGGTCGATGAGCAGTCCCTAGGTGTTAATACACCTCCTAAAACTTAGGACCTTGCCACGCAATCCTCCTTGTGCTGAAAACAGAGCCGTGTCACCGCTTAACTCCTTGTGTTGACCACCGTTTGACCGGCCTTGACCGCGGGCTTCTATGGATGATTTGGCTGAACCAAGGGGACACGTTCCATGTCCACGTCCTTTATGGCTTGCCCATGTGGCTGAGTTCTTCAATAGACCTGTAGCATACAGTTTAACAAAAAGGCTGCGGAAACTGATTCCGGCTGCGGAAAGTGACAAATTCCGCAGTTGGTTGAACAAAAATCTAAATCAAACAGCAGTCACAAAACATAGTTAGGAAACCATTTATATACTCAGTTTAAACTATTATGCAATGATTTGATAGCTTAGAGGTTCAGGTAAATGGAGAAAAAGGCTAAAATGGGATGTAGGGAAGGTGTAAGTTTGGGACTCAACAATACCTTTCTTATAATTGTTCTGCCACTGTCAGTTTATCCCTGTGGACCTAACCAACCCAACTGGTTGTCATATTCTTGCCTTCAACTACCCTTTATTCATGCACTGGGCTTCATTCGGGTCTTACATTACTTGTTTGGTTTCATTCAACTCTCCTTGAGCTCCATTAAATTTCCTCCTCCCCCAACCAATTCCCAAGGCCCTCAAAACATAAAAGGCAAGAACAAGAAGTAAAGAAGAAGAAAACCATGAAAAAATGATAACAATACGACACCATAAACAAAGTGGCATGGCCATGCACCATAAACAATCATAACCACAAATCAAGTGCAAACAAATCACAAAACACTAAAAGCACAAAACTTTCAACAGACACCACAACTCAACCCCCATGGTTCCCAATGCTTCTAAAGGAAAGCTCAACCCAAGCTGTCTTCAACATTTCATGGCAGTCTCTTTTTCCATTCAATTCCCTGCATCATACTGCCATAAACACACAATTGTCAGTGCATAAATAAATTTAACAAATATACCAGTTACCTTGCCCTGCTATACCTAACACGTTGCCTTGCAACTGAACACCTACACATACCATCTCTCAAGGGGTTCCAATTCCCTTGATGAATCCAATCATAACTGAAAACCCGCTATTATTCCTACCCCTATTCAACTATTTACCATGTAGCTGCCTTGGCCACAAAGTGCTTCCAGGCACTTTAACTTGCTCTATTACTCAATTCTGGAGCATGAGCTCCTTTTGCTGCAAGATGCATTGAGGCTCTGCCTGGAACTCTCACTCTGGTTCCACTTCCACCTTAATGATAAATTATTTATGAACTACCTTCTTGTTAACCACTACTCATAGATCCATGGAATTCTTTGACCTACATCCCCAACTATCCACGCCTCCTACGCACTATAATTTTGAGGCCTACCACATATCCATTGCGTACTATGATACAAAGGGAAATCCTTCATGCAATAATCTCCATCACATGTTCAGGACCTTAATGGTTCTACATATTCTAACATCAAACTCATCCCAAATAAGCACCTCACCTCTGATGCCTTTGACATGCTTCACACCTTCCCACCAAATGTTTGTTTTTCCTTTGAGAGTGAAGATAGTTATCTTGGATTTCATGTAATTTGCTGGAAATTATCCCTTCTCACTCCTCCTACAAGGATATTGGTGGTAATGGTGATGATGTCTCTCGAAACCAGAGCTAGAATGAAATCCACATGCACTACCCCTCATGTTAGGTGTATCTAAAGATCTGACACCTCTAACCATATCATCCTTTTCTAACATGTGTCTTCTAAGAGACCTGCTGCCATATGCCCCATAGTCTTCTCTTATTGTCCATGAATAGTCCCCATCTATCCCTAGTTCTACAAATCTAAAAGACTCTAAAGGATAATTGCATTAACTTCTGCTTGCTTTTCTTGAGCTCTTGCAAATTTTTCTCGTGTCTCAATAAACTTGTCATTATATTCCTTACAACTTTTGATCTCTACCCTTAGCTTCCCCAGTGTATCTGTTAGGTCAAGGGAGTACTCTTCTCCTTGCTACTCAACTAACCTTTCCCATTTCACTAAATTCACATCAGACCTGTAAGGGGAGTCATGTGAATTGTGGTCCACTGCTCTGCTCTTCATCTCTGATCTTCTATTTTCCTGCAAGATACCATTTTAAATAAATCAAATAGAAGACATAATCAAAATCATACCCCAGTGTATCTCAGGGGAGGCTATCACATCTTCACAAGTCAGTACAGATTAGCATGATACATAATAACATCAAGAACTTAACTATCATGCAAGCAACCGCCATGACAATAATCCTCATGCATATGACTGCAATGCATATATTAACAACTTACTATCATGCATGGCTAACTGATGCATGTGCATATGATCACATTAATCAACTAGCATCTACCATGCATGTAACCATAATAGTAATGGAATAACAAAAATGCATATAACTGTGATGGATATAACAACCATTAATCATCATACCTACATAACGAACATATAAACCTATATAACAATCTTATTTTGTCTCGAGGTCCAGTGTTGCAACCTGACTTTGATACCACCCTGTAATGACCCCTCCCACATTTACCTAATTTTACAAGATCTCCAGGGTAAACATGAGTTGAGTGCTACTATGAAATGAACCGAACTCCAAGTTCCAGTTATGGAAGTGGGGCCTATAATCTGAAAACTTACTGATACCTCTCAGGAAAACTAGATTACCCAGAAGTCAATCCACAACTTATGATGATCAGATCCTGAGATTTCCACAAACCTAACACCCCAACTGCACCCACAACACAACATGCATGCAGTAATGAGGCTCCAACCACACCCATAAGCTTGTGTTCATGTGGTTATGACCCAAGTATTTCAGTTCTGTGCATACGATTCCAGGATATGTTCCACCTTTTCAGTGTAGCCTCGAGATAATATCCCAGAACCACCTGTAACTTTCCAGAATCATGATTAATATGATAAGAATGCCAAACATTCAATCTTGAACAAGATCTTGGCCTAGACATTCCTATTACACATTAAACATTTCGTCAAACATATGGTAAACTTTTAAGCTACAAGTCATGAATGCATATCTCATCATATGAATCTGCACATCATATGAGAATCACTAAGAAGGTCTAATTCCCTCTCAAGATAGTTGCAATAACACTTGTTAGACCATGCATTCATGAACAATTCAATAACTTATCAAAATATGTCAAGAGCCATAGATAAAAAATATCATATAATCAACATATAAACATAATGGAAACCATGGAAAATCAACCATAAAATCACTGACATAATTATTACAAATTCTCATAGATCACAATAGGAAAATATCTCATATTAACATATGAAAATGCCAACCAAGTCAGGAACTTCCACGTACCACCCAACCATAAATTGGGCTAAACCAAATCTTTCTTTTAGCCAATCACCCTCGTGCCATATACCAAGAAAGAATGTGGGATCATATGTGTTAAAACCAAAACAAAACCAACCAAGGCTTCTAGAGGCCAAACCACCTTAACCCTCAACCACAATGATCTCATTTATACAGTCTAGAAATCACTAAAATCAACCAGATCAGTCTTTACCCAAGTTGTTCAGGGCTCCAAGAACTAGTAACTCAACCCATAGCTAATTAGGGCTCTAGAGCATTTGTTACAACCTGCAGCTCCAGGGACTAGTAAATCAACCCACAAGGCTCTAGAGTGTTTGTCCCAACCTGCAGGCTCTAGGAACTAGTAACTCAACCTAAGATTTTCCAAGGCTCCAGAGTGTTTGTTCAAACCCACAACCATAGGAAACTTGAGAACCAATCAAAATAAACAAGTGGGAAACCCACAACACCATGGTTATCTAGGAAATGGCAAGGCAAGGATAAAACCATTGTTAATCCAGGAAAATATCCATGCCAATGACAACACATAACTAGAGAATCACATGCATATACCATGCATCCAAAAACCAACAAGGAAATCATACATGCAACTTGTTATTTGCAAAGAAATCTAGTTGTATTTTCTGATCCAACCTTCTCCTTGCTTTCCTTCACTTTCCTTTTCTTGTGCTTTGCCTTCCTTCTACTTTCCTTTGTTTGATTGTCCAAGTGATTTTTCTCTCTTCTTTGCTAATCATGATCAAAAGATGAGAAAAATATGTCAATCAGTTCTTAGGTGCCTTTTATTATTGATGTCTCCTTTTTCTTCATTTTCCTTCATTTTTCCTCTAATTTCCGTTACATGTAAATTTGTGTCTCTTCACCTTCCTTTTCTCCTATTTTCCTTATTTTTCATAATTAAATGCTAATTATTTCTAATTTCCATAGCCATAAAAAAACTGCAAGTGATCCCCACTATGATGTTCACCCACCATTCATCTTGGAATATGTGTCCCATGACCTTGGTCTTATTTTTATTTACATGGAAAATGAACCAGGGGTTGTTACACGTTGGAATTTGACAACATGAGCAACTAAATTTCTTTGTGTGTAATGGGGATACTATGGGATGGCCAAAGGATGGCCTAAGGGAAACAAAGGTGTGGGATGTAGTAAAGAACCATCAAATACTGAATGAGTTGAAAATGCCAAGGCATCATAGGGATAAAAGCACTAAGAATTGAAGAAGAGTAAGAGTGTGCACATTAGTGTAGGAAGGAAGCTCAATGAAGGAGGTGAGCAGAGTTTTGCGCAATGCGATGATATTTCAACACAGTGGCAAGATAAGGAAGAGGCTTGCGTCAGAATTTACTGTTAGAAAATAAAAAAGGCATTTTTTTTTTATTATGTTGATAATTACTTGTGATATCTTTGTGTTCTTATTAATTTTCTTATATTCTTCTTTTATCTTTGTTTCATCAAGAAATTATTGAAATAAAAACACGAAGATCAAGACACTAGATGTAGGCACTCTTCTAGGGCTAAAACCCCTTTATAAGAGAAAACCCAATCAAACTCTTCCACTAGCAAATTCAAGTTGAGATAGACCAAGACCCTACACCAAAAGACCTTCCTCCTCCACTAAGTCAGCCTTCCAATACGATTCAACAAATTTCAGTAGATTCTTCTTTTCTAACAGCTTCAACCCAATAACAACCCAAAATTTCAGCCCACAACAAATCCAGAATTTTGGCCCAACTATATTACTGCATCTTTGACCCTTCCAGTAGCTCAACAACTTCACATTTGTGTGTGAGAGAGAGATAATTTCAACTTGTTGTGCTTGATAATGACCTCCATCTCCTTCACTAGCCCTTTCCACCTTGTTCCTTGAATTTTACACTTTTTGCTGCCCCCAACAACTACAAATTGAACTTGGTGAGTGAATGCTCTAATTGAGGTCGAGTTTCTGCCCCTCAGCTAGGCCGACTTGTCCACTCTGAGGTTGACTTGGCGGAGAACGACTATAAGACTTAATTTACATCAAAATAATTTACTTTCTTGACAAATGAAGCCCAAGAAGGGTATTTTACATTATGACATGCACAAGGAAACTTGACCTAAACCTTAGAAGCCTACCATGGAGGTTTTGACTTATAAAAAATTGACCCAAGCATGAAACCCATGCTTTAATAAGTCAATTTCTTTAATAATAAAATTTATTTTTCCTTCTTTTGACGAATACATTACATCATGACTCAAATACAATTGTGAAGAACGAAACTAGTTACATTCTTCAACATTCCCTCTTAACTAGGGAGGTATTTATATATACAGAGGTATGTGTAAGATCTCAAAATCATATGCTCTATGAAGAGTCACAACACATGCGGTGCTACAGATTAGATTCCTGACCAGGGTACTCTAATTGGCTAGGACTAAAGCGGACTCAAGTTTTAGCCAATATAGGTACCATCAAGATTTTAAGCTCTACCACCAACAAAAGGATCTAGGTGCGTATCTAAGGCCAGAGCTCCATGACCAACGCCACCCTCCCTACTTCGAGATGTAGACATCAAAATATAGGCCGACCAAATGTCCTCCCAAGCATCTTGCCATAAGATTCTTCATCTCTCCTAATCAACTAAATCAGATATATCCACCAATCCAAGCATGCTTCAAAAATTCAATATTTTATGGAGATATCCTGCACAATCACAAACCCAATCAGTAATAAGCTTTCAAATATATATGCAAGTAAATAAAATCTTCGGGGTCCTTCAATCATTTAGATGTTGCTTATATCATTAAGTTATCCAATTAGAAGCTTTCTTCTTATTTCATTCTTTAGTAGAGCCAAATACAGACTCAGTAATTCTCAGTCTTTATGAACATCTATTTGTATTACTATCATTCTTTGGTTTTCATTCTTACTTCAAGGTATTATGACTGCCATAATATGGCCTCCCTCTCAACTAGGGAGATATACCCTTTCTTCTATCTAGGCTCCCTCTTAACTTGGAGAGATCAACAACTTCCTGATATCAGAGAAGATTCACCCTCTCAAGGATTCATTTCTTTCTTATGGCACCAAGTTCATCTTGATCATTATCATTCTTATAGCTTCCTTTATCATGTTCATCATCATCATCTTCAACTATGAACATCTTATGTGCCTGCAAAACTTTAATGGCAAGTATGACCAAATGCAAATATACAGAAGCATGAAGTTAACTATTTCAAAATCATGTCATTACAATGGAAGCATCAAAACATTCAAACTTTAAACATCAAATACCTAAACCTAGTTAGGTTCATAATCAACAAGGTTCATATCATTTTACATACTAGACTTTAACTTCTTGCTAGGTTTTTGTCATAAACCCTAGACTCCATCTTTGAGACAAAAAGCCTTAGATATTAGCAAATCAATCAAATCATAGTACTTTTCAGTAATATGCTTTTACTTGTTAGATTCTACTAGGGTTTGTTGCAAACCCTAGATTTTATCATCAAAGCTAAATTATATCAATAATTGAAAATAATATCAGCATGCCCTAAAATATTAATCTCTACTAGGGTTTTGCTACAAATCCTAGATTTCACAAACTAAAACATGAGTATCAACATACTCACATATACATATCTAGGATTTCATAATCATGCCTTTGCATTTCACAACAATATCTACAAAGACACAAACATGAATACATCAAGGTTATATATAGAACAATTTTATTCAGACTAGGGTTTCGATCATACAAACGAATATACACCTTGGGTTTCATTCCTAGGATCTTACTATAAAGGTTTTGTTCATGAAACCTAAATCACGAAACCCTAAAAATATAGGGTTTAATTATATAACCTAGACATTAACAACAAACCCTACAAGACTAAAGGCTTTTACCACAACATTATCAAAACCCTAAACTTCAAAAGAATAGAGTTTTCATCATAGATTCTAGATTTTATCAACAACCCTAAGAGAACTAGGGTTTCAACATTATTGTTAACACACCCTAAGGACCAAAAGGCTAGTGTTTTACAGTGAACCCTAAAGGTTAGGGTTTCACAAGAATGATAAATAACAAGGGATAATATAGTAAGGGTAGATTCAATCTAATGATTAATCACCCTAACATGAGTCTCTATGATTCAAAACCTAAACATAACAATGCTAGTAATAGAAAGCAAATTTCAAAAGAAGGATGATCATACCTTTTACATGAAGAGAGCTTTATAACAAAGCTTATATTCTAAGACATACCTTGAATTGTTCTTTAACAAACCTTGTAAGACTTCAATTCTTGAAGGGATTCCTTTGCAAAAAAACTTCTTCCATGCTTCAAGTCTATCCTTTGAAGTCTCCTCCATAACCTTTGTGTATTCCACAATATTTCCTTTCAAGGAAAATACAAAGAAGATTATATTAACATATAATACAAACAGAGCTTGATGTGAGAGGGAAACCAAACATAAAATATGAAACAAGGAACAAGATACTTATCTTTTGGTAAAATGGTGAAGGCTTCCTCTTAATCCTATTCTTTTGAGGGATACCTAAAACTTATCAAAATGATTCAAAAATGTTCTAACCAAACATATTTAGACTTGAAAACTCTAAAAATCAGAACATAAAGGAAAACAATGCAAGACTAGGAAGTATATGTGAGAGAATACTTATTAGTATAAGTCTTTGACTTTCGATTCTTTAGTCTTGTTCTTCTAAAGTGGAGCTTCATTGGTAATATTTGTTTGTTCCCTATCTCTCTTCTTATTCCTTGGATTCTCAGGACATTGATTTTTGTAATTACCCATCTTATGACAGTTATAACATTCAACCTTGGATAGGTCAAATTTATTCTTTGGTCATGTGAACTTCTTGAAGGTTCCCTTGTTCTTGTGATGAGAAGAATAGGCATTAGAGGTGTTTTATTCTTCATCCTCCTTCTTGTTGTTTACAAATGATATTAAAGATTCTTATTGAATGCATGCATTGCACGTTTGTTTGAATGTTGGAGTATACTTACAAATTATGATGATACAATATCATCTCTTGTCATCCTTATTTTCCTTACTTCATTATCAAGGCTTTTTATTTGACCAATGTTCTTAATGGTGAATACTTTGGAGAGATCCTTATACATTTATTAAGTGGAGACTATGTTGGATATGTATGGAATTAGGTTTTCCTTTACTCCATCTACTATTAAATTCATGGCCAATATTTTGATTTCTCTGAAATTCTCTTTCTCTGCTTCATCTGTAGGCTTCTTGATTTTTCCTTGAACAAGGTCCAAAACTTTGTGCTTAGCAAGGATAAGTTCTATCATCTTTTTCCATGCCATGTAGTTGGAAGCTCCTTCTAGTTTGTTTTCTCCCTTCATTGAGTTTATCATATTGCTACCTTCTACTCCTTGTGACCTTCCTTGAAACCCTTTTTCGTATATCTCTCTTCTTAATAGATCTCCAGTCTGTCTTTTTCTTCTTCTTCACCTTATCTTTAATACCATGTTAGAAAATCAGAAAGGAAAAAATATTTTCTTATCTTCATAATTACTTGTGATATCTTTGTGTTCTTATTAACTTTCTTATGTTATTGTTTTATCTTTGTTTCATCAAGCAATTATCAAAAGGAAAACATGAAGATCAAGGCACTAGATGTAGGCACTCTGCCAAGGCTAAAACCCCTCTATAGTGGAAAACCCAATCAAAATATTCCACTAGAAAATTCGATTTGAGATAGACCAAGACCCTAGACCAAAATACCTTCCTCCTCCACCACGTCAACCTTCCAATACGATTCAACAAATTTCATTAGTCTCTTATTTTCCAACAACTTCAGCCCAGCAGCAACCTAGAATTTCAGCCCCCAAGAAATCCAGAAATTCGGCACAACTATATTAGTGCAGCTTTGTCTCTTCCAAAAAATCAACAACTTCACATGAGAGAGAGAGAGAGAGAGAGAGAGAGAGAGAGAGAGCCCTAGAAGCCTACAATGGAGGCTTGGACCTACAAAAAATTGACCCAAGCATGAAACCCATGCTTTAATAAGTCAATTTATTTAATAATAAAATTTATCTTTCTTTCTTTTGACAAATACATTACATCATGACTCAAATGCAATTATGAAGACTGACATTAGTTACATTCTTCAACACTTACAACTATAAGATGGAGGAGGCAACACAATATTGAAGAAGAAGAAGGTGAAATTAGCATAGACCTCTTGCATGAAGGAATACCACTTAAAAAGAAATGGAAGATGGTGTAGCCTAAGTAATGAAGGAAGAAGAAATAAGGAAAAAGCTCATCAAGCTAACTTAGGAAAATAAAATCTAGTGTATCCCCGTGACCCTGCTCATGCCATAACCTGTTTCAAATCCACGACCCCATGTACATTTCCGTTTCAAGAGGTAAGATCATTTGATAGTTTATTGCATACCTTTTTAATAAGTGAGGGAAGTAAGGATAGTAGTAAAAAAAATCAAAGTAGAAACAATAGTAAAATGAAAAGGGAGGAACTCAAGGTATCAAAAAGTCAGCCAGGAGGAGTATCAGTAGGAAATACCATACAATACACCATGACAAGTGTGGATAGAACCTTAAGAATGCCTATTTTTCATGGCATTGGGACAGAGGATCCCAAACAACATATGTTTGTTTGTGAGGTTATTTAGACTGTTAAACAGGTTCAGGTTGTAGACAAAGTTATGTAGTTAGAAACCACTTTAAGGGACCGCAGACTTACATGGTATATTAAGTATAAGGCTATTACGGTAATAGGGAAAACTAGGTCATTGGTAGACTGTTATAGCATTATTCAACACTCCTGTAGTCATGATTCTTTTATATGGCCTTATGCAACCCTTCCCCATTCAAACTTGATCATATATTAAAAAAATAATTTTTTAAATTCCATATGTGACTTTGCCCTTATAAAAGTGCGTGTACACGTGGGTACCATAATATCGAACCCGCGTACATAATTTAAAATATGAAGGAAAAAATTCCTATTTCTCGAGTAGGGTTTACAGGTTTCATTGAAAGCCCACCTACAGGAACCCGTGGAATAACTAAATTAACTGATTTCTAGCAGTATTTATACACCTCATGGGAAGGCCTAATTCATAGAAGGAGATAGGATATCGACATTATAGCCCTTTTGTCCCCAAATCAAGTTTGATTTCCCATGTGCCTCCTGCACTTCCAGTCACAAGAAACCCTTGTTTCCTTGTAGAGATGTTCATCTTCCATTATATGACATCCTTTTGCATATATTGAGGTGATCTTTGAGGCTTGGGTTGGACAGATCTGGAGGAAGGTTCGTCGGTGCCATGGATATCAAGTTGTATTCTTCCACTCCTATTTGTTGTTGTCAATAAAAGAAGCTCTGTCTTATTCCTAAAATGCGTTGATCTCATGTTTCTATAATTCATGTCTAACATGTTATGATTTATATATCTATTCTTGATGATCTAACATGTCTTATATGCACATTCTTTGAAATATTTTCTATGTATTTGCTCCTCTGGTTTGTGTTGTAGGTTTGAACGTATTGGAGGAAGCAGAGGGTTTGGACCCTACGGGATCTACATCAAACATAGGACCTTCAAGTATTCTTACTAAACCCAATTTACTAGTTTTCATAGTGTGCTTGCTTGCATGAGTGCTTATTGTTGATAGTTTGCTTTCACTCTGTTAAGGTTGTCAACCGTTACCTCAGGGAGTTTTTTCCCACTAATAGTTGAATACTCGTGTAAGGAATTAGAAATAAGACTCGTGTCTGAGGCGGGCATACCCATGCTCAGAGATAATAAAGCATGCTTGTTGATCAAGAACAAAGCGGGTCTATCATGTATACATAAGTGTACAAAGAATATTGATGAATACACAACGGATCATTTGATCATAGCAGCAAAGGAGCAGAGAAGAGATATGTATCAATATCACATGTATAAGAACTGATCAATGATACTGCATAACTGATCCCTAAAATAGTACCATTTCATATAGGTGGAGTAGTGGTACTGCATAAAATGCGGGTGTCAACATATAGAATGCTGCTGAAATGAACTGCAACATATAGGGATGTCTGGCTGCACAGACAAAAAATATAGAAGGACTAATGAGTGAACCAAGATGCTAATACAACCCGAGGTCTTCACAGACTGCGGATGGTACATTTATACATGATGGGAATAAATGAGTTGAAGTCGACCATGTGAGAAATCGTTTGATTACTGCTCATTGATGTATACCATTAACAAACGCGAGACAACTCATCGATAATGTTGATGAGAGTCAAGGTACCCCAGTACAATCTAACAAGTGTGGATAAATGTGTTGAAGTAAAACACTTGAGAGAATCTATCAATCAGGAGACATTGATGTATTCTCATTATCGATAGAGAAGGAGTCTGCAACTAATGACTGTAAACCCTAAGGTATTGAAAAAAGGACTCTAGATCTTATTCCCAGAGCAATGAGTTGGAGTTGATGCGAAAAGATCTGCTGGAAGGAAGGCATTAAGGCTTCCCACATCAACCAGTGCAAGTGTAACCCACAGGACAATAATTTGGAAGAACTCGAATGAAAAGAGATGAAGTAACCATTCTGAAGTACGTTTCTGGCATACACAAGACGCGGCTAGTGCACAACAGAAACCCTATGAACCAAAAAATAATGAAAGTTTACACAAAGGAGAGGAATCCACCAATAGGGTCAAATGGAAACCAAGATACTACATGAATCCTAATGTGTGATAATGTAAGCTAACGTCGAACACAAGGGAAACCACTAAGTCAAAGACCCATTGTACTGATTGATGTTGAGCACAAGGTCACCTATCATTGATGTAAATAGGGCCAAGGTGCAGCTCTAGGCCTATTCTCAGAGCAATTTGTCGGAATCGATAAGAGCATACTTGCTAGAAAGAAGTCAATAGGGAGATTCTTAATGAACATGAGAAAAGGACCAAATAACTGATGTGATAATGAAGATAACTCTAACATACTAGGTATGACCGATTGAAAATGAGTCAAGAGACACTGCAGAATGGCTGACATAGGTTGACTTTCCTTAAACAAAATCAAAACTTATATATGACTATACGACAATATAAAATAAGTTTGTATAAGTTTTCAATGCATGAGGTATTAACAAACTCTCGATATGATTGGAATAGATAACCAACCAAACGAGGACTGACTCAATAACAAGGTTATGGCTCTCCTAAATTCAAACTAAGTCCCCTCTCCAAATGTCGAAAAGACTTGTTTCGATTGATTTGCTCAAGGGCGACATAACTGACTCTTGTTGTCATCAAATAAGGAAGTAAATATCCCATTCCTGCTCTTTTTGGAATATATATATATTTTGTCTTTTTCATATTTAAATCTTGAAAAGGAATTAAAGAATTCCTATAGTAAAATGGAAAGAATGAGTGTCTAGAAACAAATGCTTTAGTTCCTGGGGCTGGAACATTCCTATTGCTCAATGCAAGGTGGCAAAACTGGTCATCGACACTCAAAGGAATGTTCTTTCCACGGGTGTAAGGTGTCAAGTTGCAGAGGCAAATGAATGCATAGTTTTGAGCTTGCAAAAAGGCCTTGGTCAAAAGTGGCTTATATATGAGTCCAAATGAAGCCATCTTAAGGCCAAAAAGGTACAAGTAATCGATATGAAATGCATCGATAGAAGTTAGCACATGGGAGCCTCAAGGGTATAAATCCAAAAAAATAACGAAGAAGAAGAATGAGGCTTCGTTGCAAAGTCATGACGCGACTAAAGGGGACTCTTGATCCTAAGAAAAAAATTTCAGCATGGGTTCCAAGTGACAACAAGGTACTATCTAGGGCACCCAGGATAAGGTAGGCTCTACCACACAAGTTGTGACACTTCTAAGCAATGATAAGGTTCTGTGTCACATCTTGGTGGGGTTGATCCTAAGGCCAAAATGGAAATGGAAACTGATAAATGCACAATGCAAGTGAAAAACCTAACCTATATGCCAGTTTCGAGAACCAATCCCTGTTAGAGTAGATCAACCATAAAAATTCCCAAAGGAGAAGTCTTCTAAGTTCTGTAGACATAAATAGGAACACTAGGTAAGAAGTTAATACATCCCATATACAAACTTCAAATAAAAGCTTGTGTTATAGAACAAAAGATTTGAAAGTGCATACCTTATATATAAAATATGGTACAAGGAACCACACAACCTTGTGGCTTACGTATAATAGTTCTTCAGGACAAACCCCTTGTGGGGCTCACGCCAAGGATGTTGAAAATAGCAACAAGAAATACTAAAAATAGAAATGCTAAAAATAGCATTGCTATAGATAGCATTTTAGGATATATTCCAATTTTGATTCGTCCTTGAAATAAAATTGAGAATTAAAATTTGAATTTAGTCTCACCAGCTATTTGAAAAATAATTAATTAATTCATCTTGAGTTAATTAGTTAAAGAAATTCAAACATGAAGTCTTTGTGAAGACATGCAATAGTTATCCCTTTGATTGAGGAAGTTATCCATTAATTAAGGAGAGAAGGATGAGTTATATTTGAGTTGTAATTAGTTAGCTTAGTTAACTGAGTTAAGTCCAGTTAAATTAGTTCCAAACAGTTGTGGAACTAATTGTGACTTCAGTCAGTTAATGCCTGCATGCATGCAACTAGTGTTCTCCATATAACTGAATATTCTCTCATAAATAACTCATGCATGTCAGTTCAGACAAAGACCCAGTTGAGATTAAAGGCAGGGACAATGTACTATCAGTTGCTAGAATATTTCCATGTGAATATCTCTTGCATGCAGAAGGAATTCATTCCTTGAGGATTGCACAGTTACTATAGAGTTCAGAGCAATGTGTGAGGTGAGAAACTACACAAGGAAATAGGAGTCTTGGAGGATAGAGGAGTAGGCATATGTGTTGTCTATTCTATCTATGAGTATTAGTGAGGGATTGTACTGAGAGCTGGATAGCTTGAGAGCTAAAGCTTTGTTCAATCCTGAGATATTTCCACTTGTATGATAATATAGATAGCGGGGCTTTTAGTTGAGGCTTTCTCTAGAGTATTCTTCTGTGTTTCACATGTGATTGAATCTTCTTCTCTGTTATATGTGTTCTGTTTGATCTTGCTCAAAATCGATTAAGCTTCCGCAAGTTTGATTGTAGAAGTAGATTAAGTATTTTGCTTTAGTACATTGCATAATCAGTTTAATCTATAGTAAGAATTTCTACATGGTATCGGAGCAAAGGTGATTAAAGATGTGAATAGCATATTGAGAAGGGAGAAGTTCGAAGCTTGAATTTCTTGACTGCAGGTACAAAATTGATTTCTTGTCACATCTCAAAGTTCCCTAATGGCGTTCAATGGCTTGAGACTCGAGTATGCCCTGGATGGCAACTCGAATTACATATCATGGAAGGATCACATGGAAGTGGTATTAGAAGACAATGGTTTGAAGGACTTCATTGATCAAGAAGTCCCCAAGCCAACAACAACTAATGCCTAAGAATTGGTGGAATGGAAGAAATGTGTGGCGAGAGCGAGGAGGATTCTTCTAGAGGGAGTTCAAGACCATATTGTCTCGAGTCTCCATGGGAAGGAGACTCTGTTTTCATTGTGGAAGAAATTGAAGGACCTATATCAGAATAGCAGTGACCAGAGGAAACTGGCACTGAAGGACAAGCTTCAGAAAATCAAGTGTGGAAAGGGCGACACAATTTCTACATATCTGAACAAGCTCACCACCTACAGAGATGAGCTTGGAAGTGTAGGAATCACGACAGTCGATGATGATATGGTGAGTCTTGCTCTCCTTGGTCTACCTAAGAGATGGGATAGCTACCAGGACTCAGTGAATGAAAGAGAGAAACTGTTGAATTGGGAATGACTGTGGTTGAATCTGGTGCAGGAGGAGATCAGGAGGGGCACCAGAGATGGTTCTTCATCTAAGCATGATGATGAAGAAAATCTAGCCTTAGCAAGTAAGGCGAGGAAAGGGAAAGGGAAGGCTTCCCATTCCAAATCGTGTTCTTCCCATGGAGGGAAGAAGATTGACAAATCTAAAGTGAGATGCTTTAATTGTCATGAGGTGGGCCATTATGCAACTAATTTTCCATTGAAGAAATCCAAGAAGGGATCCTCGAAAGGATCAGAAGGTGAGGCACTGGCCTCACAATTTGAATTGGATTTTACCCTCATCGCATGCATGGTTTCATCGATGGTGGGTTGTGTTTGGTACCTGGACAGTGGAGCCTCATTCCATATGACCGATGATAAGAGTTTATTCATCACCTTGAAGGATGATGGAAAGTACCATGTTTCAAGTGAAGGTATGGTTATGTTTCAAAGGGAGCATGGAGCTCCTCTCACTCTAAATGATGTAAGGTATGTGCCTAGATTGAAGAAAAACTTGGTATCGGTTGCGATGTTGGAAGACAAAGGCTATGATGTGGTCTTTAGTAAAGGAAAGGTGTTCCTGAGACACATAGCCACGGGTTAGACCAAGAAGATTGGAATTCGAGTGAAGAATCTCTACAAGTTGGAGGTAGATGATTGTGCTGCATTGAGTTCCAAAGTAGAATTGGTGCAAAGCCAAGATATTGGCGAGTTATGGCATAGAAGGTTGGGCCACTTGCATCATGGGGCCTTGAAGATAATATAGCAGATCTCTACTGGAATTCCCAAAGGTAAACTTGAGCAAGTGGACACATGCAAAGGTTGTACCTTGGGTAAGTATGCAAAATCTTCCTTTCATGATTGAGATAGTTGAGCTGAAGCAATCTTGGAGCGAGTTCATACAGATGTGTGTGGACCATTCTCGACAGCCTCCACTGCGAAACAAAGGTATTATGTGATTTTCATTGATGATTTTTCTCATAAATGATGGATCTATTTCATGCAGAAGAAGGATCAAACCTTCTCAAAGTTTTATGAGTTCAAAGCTTTGGTTGAGAAAGAATCAGGGAAGAAGATTAGGCCCTTGAGAAGCGGAAATGGTGGAGAGTATGTCTCTCAAGAGTTTAAGGACTTTTGTGCAGCAGAAGGAATTAAATGGGAGTTGACGACGCATCATAACCCACAGCAAAATGGGGTGGCCGAGAGGAAGAACAGAATGATTGTGGGGGAAACTTGGGCAATGCTGCATGACCAAGGCCTACCACTTCATTTGTGGGCTGAGGCATGCAACATAGCAGTCTATTTGTAGAATAGAAGCCCACATCGCATACTTTGGATGAAGACACCAGAAGAAGCTTTTTCCGGGAAGAGACCAAATGTGAGTCACTTTAGGATCTTTGGCTCATCAGTATTTTTCCATGTGACCAAGGATGCCCCAAAGAAACTTGAGCCGACAGCTAAGTTTGGGATACTTGTGGGGTACACTGATACACCTCACAACTATCGGGTGTACTTGCCTACGAGTCAGAGGACAGTGGTATGTATAGATCTAAAGTTTGATGAGCAGAAGGCCATGCAAGTTTCCCTTGAGAGGGAGATCCAATTACAGGCCGTGGAGGAACTTTTGGTTCCTAAGGAGGAGGAGGTTTAGACTGATGCGGAGTAGCTGCATGCAGAGGTTCTAGGAGTGGAGACATCCACTCAAGAAGAGTCTTCCAGAGATGGGTGGAAGCGCATGAGAGAAGTTGACAGATTGTTGTCGGATGCGAGAGAGAATGTGGGAGAACCATCTTCTCGGCACAGACAGAGAAGGCCACCTGATAGGTACACTGGATACATGGTACTTGTTGGGGAATGTGTTGAGACCAAGCCATCTTCCTTTGAGAAAGCAGTGCAGCAGTCGATTTGGGTTGATGCTATGTTGGAGGAGTATGACTCCATAGTTTAGAACAGTGTTTGGGATGTGGTTCCAAGACCGGAGAACAAGTCAGTTGTGAGTTCCCGTTGGCTTTACAAGGTAAAGCAAGCTGCTGATGGTATGGTGGAGAATCATAAGGCAAGGTTTGTTGCCAGTGGTTTCTCACAGGTTGAGGGGATCGACTATGATGAGACTTTTTCTCCTATAGCCAGGTACTCATCTATCAGATCGATGTTGGCACTATCAGCACAGATGGGTTGGAAGATCCATCAAATGGATGTGAAGATTGCATTCCTTAATGGTAAGATTGAGGAAGAGGTGTACATAGAGCAGTCGGAAGGTTTTGTGACCTTCGATCATGAGTCGCATGTGTGTCGACTCAAGAGAGCTTTGTACGGGCTGAAGCAAGCACCTCATGCTTGGTACACTAAGATCAAAAACTACTTCACTGGGTTGGGCTTCACAAAGAGTGAAGTGGATGCGAACTTGTACCACATCATGGTGGAAGGTAAGCAGTTGATCATTGTTCTTTATGTTGATGATCTGATATTGACAGGTGATAATCAGTTGATTATGTCTTGCAAGGAGGACCTTGCAAGAGAGTTCGAGATGAAAGACATGGGTCTCATGCACTACTTTCTAGGCGTGGAAGTGTGGCAGAAGGATAGGGAAGTGTTTGTATCTCAAGGAAAGTATGCCAATTAGATACTTAGGAGATTCCACATGGAGAAGTGCAAGCCCATGTAGACTCCTCTAGTAGATAACTGGAGGAAGGAGGATGCTACTTCAGGAGAAGTACTAGAAGCTACTGTGCATCGACAACTTGTGGGTTCACTGATGTACTTAGTGAACACGACCAGATTTGTGCTATGCAGTGAAACAGCTGAGTCAAGCTATGTTTTAGCTTACCAAGCTGTTTTGGAAGGTAGCAAAGCATGTTTTGAGATACCTCAAAGGCACATCTTAGTATGGATTATGGTATAGATGGTCAGAGAGAGTGAAGCTACAGGGCTTCACAGATGCAGATTGGGCAGGGAGTCCATCAGATCGGAAGAGCACATCAGGAGGAATTTTCAACCTTGGTTCAACTTAAGTTTCTTGGTATAGCAAGAAATAGAGGTCAGTTTCACTTAGCTCAGCAGAGGCTGAATACATGGCTGCAAGTCAAGTAGCATGTGAGGCCATTTGGATGTGGAAAATTCTAGTTGGTTTGTTTGATCAGAGGATGCATCCAATTGTGATCTATTGTGATAATCATAGTTGTATCAAACTCTCTGAGAATCCAATATTTCATTACAGGTCCAAACATATTGACATTTGGTATCATCATCTCAGAGACTGTGTGGCGAGGAGGATCTTGTTGTTGCAGTATATTTCAGCCCAGGAGCAAGATGCTGACATTTTGACTAAGGCATTGTCAAAGTGTAAATTCGAATTCCACAGAGACAAGATCAGGGTGGCAGATAATCCCTTTCTTGTTGAGAGGGAGTGTTGAAAATAGCAAAAATAAATGCTAAAAATAGCATTGCTATAGATAGCATTTCATAATATATTCCAATTTTAATGTGTCCTTGAATTAAAATTCGAATTTAGTCTCACCAGCTGTTTGAAAAATAATTAATTAATTCATCTTGAGTTAATTAGTTGAATAAATTCAAACATGAAGTCTTTGTGAAGACATGCAACAGTTATCCCTTTGATTGAGGAAGTTATCCCTTAATTAAGGAGATAAGGATGAGTTGTATTTGAGTTGTAATTAGTTAGCTCAGTTAACTAAGTTAAGTCCAGTTAAATTAGTTCCAAACAGTTTGTGGAACTAATTTTGAGTTTAGTTAGTTAATGCATGCATGCATGAAACTAGTGTTCTCCAGATAACTGGATATTCTCTCATAAATAACTCATGCATGTCAGTTCAGAGAAGGACCCAATTGAGATTAAAGGTAGGGATAGTGTAATATCAGTTGCTAGAATATTCCCATGTGAAGATCTCTTGCATGCAGAAGGAATTCATTCCTTGAGGATTGCACAGTTACTACAGAGTTCAGAGTAGTGTGTGAGGTGATAATCACATAGGTTACATCTGAAGGACCCAAGAGAAACCGCGCAAGGAAATAGGAGGCTTGGAGGATAGAGGAGCAGGCATATGTGTTGTCTATTATGTTTATGAGCAGCAGTGAGGGATTGTACTGAGAGCTGGATAACTTGAGAGCTAAAGCTTTGTGTAATCCTGAGATATTTCCACTTGTATGGTAATACAAATAGCGGGTTTTTTAGCTGAGGCTTTCCCCAGAGTATTCTTTTATGTTTCATGTGTGATTGAATCTTCTCTATTATATGTGTTCTATTTGATCTTGCTCAAAATCGATTATGCTTCCGCAAGTTTGATTGTAGAAGTAGATTAAGTATTTTGCTTTATTACATTGCATAATCAGTTTAATCTACAGTAAGAATTTCTACAAAGGAAACCTTTGGTAGTTAAAACTTGTGGCTTCAAAAAGTTCCTCCTGCGAAGGCAAATCAACTTCCAAGAAATCATGAGAACTAGAAGGATTAAAAGAGGCAATTAAGGGGTCCCATGTCCCCATAGAAGATATCACTCTATCAACTACCAGAACCAAGTCCCGAGAAGGAAAATAATAGTTCAAAGGATCCTTCTCATAAGCAATTGAGCATTAAGGATATAATGCCACATAGTTCACCCACAGTAGGGTAGAGCCTACTTGAACACTTGGAATATACCAAGGGGTATTCTAAAGTAAATTTTAATTAGGAGGGTGATTATTAGATGCAAGCTAATCAATAGTGACAATACTTCTGTTATGAGTAAAATACATCACTCGAAAGAGGGAATACACCAAAACATTTGTAGCAGAGACATAATCTTGCCTAAGTATCATATTAAAATTTAAAGGGCGGTCAGCCACCACCATATCGATTAAGGAAGTCTTCCCACCTAAAGTAATAGGAAATGGAGGAAGAAAACCCATAGATTCACTAGATCTTCTTTCATAATCTAACCACTGACTATCAGCTACCAACAACTTTGGAGAACCCAAAGCCTTCCAAGTCGAGGAGGATATAATACTTGCAAAGGATCCTTCATCCATCATACATCGATAGACATTTGTGGAATTAACTCTAACTCTTATTTGAAAAGGTGCAACAAAAGGAAGACGGGGCTCAATAAGATTACCCTAATCAAAGGAGACACTTCGAGAATAAATCGTCATGCCCCCTAGATTAAAAGACTATGAACTAGAAATTAATAAGACTTTGTTGTTAGGCACTTCACCCCCAAAAAGAGAAGTGGAATTGGCTAAAGATTGCATTGGCTCGACCACTTCATCAACTAGTGGTTGATTAGACTATTGAGAAACCATAATAGATTCAAGAGTAGAAGAATCTTCAGACTCGAACCATAACCTTTGTACCATTGGAATACTAGGGAACAAAAGAGTAAGATTGTTTCCCTTACATATCTTACAAGGGAACTTAGGTTTAAATCTTCTATGCCTAGGTTTCTGATCGACATCCATTTCGCCAACATGACTATTAGTGGTTGCTGGAGAGTCCCCAACATGATTCGGAGAGGTTAGTGACTCTTTCCTAAAAGAGATAGGACTTGTGCCCCCAATCCTACTCACATAAGCAGGTGAGTCATCAAGAATATGACTCACAGATGTAGGTGACCCATTGCTAGTATGACTTGCAATGACTAGACTTATACCCCCAACATGACTTGTAGTGGCTGAAGGCTCATCTCCAACATGACTTGCAGATGTTGGTGATGCATTGCTAGTATGACTTGCAGTGATTAGACTTATGCCCCCAGCATGACTTGCAGCGACTAAAGGCTCAAATCTAACATAAGTAGTAGAGGTTGGTGATGATTCATGGATATAACCATTCTTCTTCTTATTCTTCCTTTTTATATTCTTTTTAGATTTCTTATTACAATATTGAGGAGAAAGAGGAAGCCTAGATTTCTCTTGTGAAGAATATGAACAATTAACACCCATTTGATGCCCCTGAAATAAAGCATTCATCTGGGAATCTTCAAGAACATTCGGAATATTCAGAGTGGACCACAACCAAACTAGTAGTCCAACATTCAATCCAGGAATATTCAAAGTGGCTATCAAGGGGGTACCAATGTTTCCAAGGAAAGGAAAAGCACAAGGATCCCCTTTGGGAGGGATCCCTTGGTTGGAATTAAAAGTATAAAACTCCCTGAGGTAAGGGTTGACAACCTTAACAGAGTGAAAGAAAACTATCAATAAGAAGCACTCATTCAAGCAAGCACACTATAAAAACTAGTAAAGTGGGTTTAGGAAGAATACCCAGATTTCCTATGTCTAATGTAGATCCCATAGGGACCAAACCCTTTGCTTCCTCCAATACATTCATAACTCCAACAAAAACTAGAGGAAAAATACATAGCAAATATTTCAACGAATGTTCATATTAGACATGTTAGATCGTCAAGTATAGATATATAAATCATAATATGTTACACATGAATTATAGAAACGTGAGATCAAAACATTTTAGGAACAAGACATAGCTTCTTTTATTAACAACAACAAATAGGAGTGGAAGAATACAACCTGATCTATCCACGACACCAGCGAACCTTCCTCTGGATCCCTCCAGCCCAAGCCTCAAACTTCACCTCAATATGTGCAAAAGGATTTCATATAATGGAAGATTAACATCTCTGCAAGGAAACACAGGTTTCCTATGACTGGAAGTGCAAGAGGCATAGGGGAAATCATACTTGATCTGGGAACAAAAGGGCTATAATGTTGATATCCTATCTCCTTCTATGAATTAGGCCTTCCCATGAGGTGTATAAATACCACCGGAAATTAGTTAATTTAGTTAGGCCACAGGCTCCTGTAGGTGGGCTTTTAGTGAAACCTGTAAACCCTACCCGAGAAATAGGAAAATATTTATTTTTTTCATATTTTAAATTATGTACGCAGGTTTGGTATTATGGTACCCACATGTACATGCGCTTTTATAAGGGCAAAGTCGCATATGGAATTAAAAAAAGAATTTTTTTTAATATATGATCAAGTCTAAATGGGAAAGCCTGCCCAAGGCCATATAAAGGCATCATGACTATAGGAGTGCTAAATAATGTTATAACATAGACATCAGGAAAGCGTTGCTAAAGGAATTTCAAAAGTTGAAATCAAAGTCTCGGTATATTATAAAGATCAAAGAGATAAAATAGGGCACTAATGAGTTAGTATGGGACTTTGACCAAATATTTAAGGTATTGATTGACTAATTAGAATTTCAGATTCTCGATGCAAAGAAAAAGGAATGGTTCATCATGGGGTTGTTACCTCACATATGTATCCCATTAACCTAACAAAAGATTGTGTCCCATTCTGAAGCATTAGATATTTCCATGAAATTAGCGGCATCCCCCAAATGAAGAAAAATGATGTAGGGATGGATCAAGTTCAGTCACAACCAATAACATTAACATTACAATTATAATGTCTAGCTAAGGGAAAGGAAGAATGTGAGGAGGTATGGTGTACTATATGTAGAAAAGAAGGCCACCATACAAATGAGTGTTCAGCTGTGACAAAATATATGGCTACAGGGGCCACCAACCCTTGAGCATAAGGTAGGGGCATGTGGTCCGTGATTTGTAGAGTACGAGGTTACTTACCAACAACATATCCCATGATGCATAAATACTGAAGCTCAATAACGACTTTATTATGCAATTTTTGTAAATTAATAGGACATGATATCCACACATGTTACACATTCGAGCTAATGAGGGATTGTGCTTTTGATGTATAGAGGGTATGAGATACCAAGGGTACTAAAGGAAGAGCATAGTCTTACAACCATCCAAGAGCCTATAACGAACTTGGTAGAGGAAAAGGAATGCAAGGAAGAGGATGAGGCTTCTATGGAATGACATGGGGGGATTTGGAAGAGGCATAGGTCCATTTATTTTCTATAACAATGCGTAGCCAAGACATATTACGCGAGATTTCCCCAATTCTTGCACAACTTATACGTATTGCAGATAGTTGGATCACGCTATTGAGGATTGTCCTTAGTTGATTTCAATGTGGTAGAAGAAGAAGGGTCAAAATGTGTAGATGATATCTATCAAAGTGTGTAGGTACCATCCATAAGTAGAAGCAATTAAGTGAGGAGAAACAAGGACAAGAATAGACGTAATTATACAAGGAATTAAACCTCATCATTGAATAAGAAAATCTACAGAACTAACCCAAAGTTTGATCCAGTAAAAGAAAATAACACATAAAAGGAAGCCATAAGGGAGTTGATTGCACATAATGGGGCTTGTTGCCTTAAAATATAGTAGTTCTTGTAGAGGGTTACCCTACAAGGAAAGCACTAGACCAAGTGACAACAATAAGGTAATGACCCACTATCACGACAACCACTACCCCTTTCTCTTTATGGATTTTCACCAATGGGAGGAGTCATAGTATATAAGTCATCTACAATAGATATTCCAGGCTTAGAGGTTTAAGGTGACATAATAGGATTCCAAAGGATGGCTCAACTTAATTATAAGCTTCATACAATGAAAATAAGGGAATTCACACCTCTCAGAGAGGCCAAATTAGGGCACACTAGACCTAGGGTTTAATTGATAACATACAAATGGAGTGTCCTAATGACAAGGTACCAAGGAAAAGGTTTCTAATATTGAGTATTAGCAATCAAATGTAATTTTAAACCTTCAAGAAGCCCTCAAGTTGAAGCTTAACCAAAATAAGGTTTCTCCTAAGGAAAATAGCTAGGGAAAGAGAAATTATGGTAAAAGGTGAATGAATTAGCCACCAAGAAGGATGACTATGAGGCAACCAATCCTACTCTTGATGTTGAATCATTCCAAAAAAAAAAACTCCTCTCCTAACCCAATTTGCACTAAGTCCTAGATGAGGCTACTTATCCTTAATAAGATCGAAAATAGAGAGATGGATAGAGTGAAAATTGATTAGTGGATAAAATAAAGCTTGATTACAAAATGAAAAGGCTAGTTCTTGGTCATTGGTTTAATGGAGTCTATGATATTGATAGATTTACCAAGCCTTGCAAAGGAGTAAGGATATTTTGATGCCCTAGTGTAGAAACCTGACTATTACCTTTGTGAGGGATCAATACTCAATTGGGAGAGATATTTAAAAAGTTTACACAGGGGATTTTCATTAACATTTTATTCATGATTAACAAATACGATCATGATATCTAGATTCTATGCAATTAATCTTCAACAATATTTGGTATAATAGAAAAACCCTCGATTACTAATACATTCCATACCTTAGACATAAGATCAAATTTCATCAATAAAAAGGTTCACTTATAAGATAAAATTCATGAAAAATCCATTCATTTATCCAATATAACTTCTCCAAATACAAGACAAGAGCTCCAATAAACAATGTTCTCCATAGCTCAAATCTCTCCAAAGATACAAGAGGTTGAAATTCTCCTAAGGAGGATCGAAATATTCCAATTGATGATGATTGAAATGCCAAATAATTTCCATTACTTATATGAGAAGGATGAGTGAAAATATTAGCCTAAAATCCCCTAATAACAAGTTAAATCACAACATACCCTATGGTTACAAGCCAACCCAATAACTTTTGATCATAAGTGAAAAATAAGTCGTCATGTGTGAACTACTAGTATTCTATGGTGGACGTCACGCATGAAATAAGATCCAAGTAGCATCTCCAAGTGCTATGAGGTGTCAATGTGGTGTAGTAGCATGTAAAAATAACTATTTGAGGGTTGTCCCTAAAATCAACCTCAATGGCTTTGTGTGGTCCCAAAATCCAGTTAAGGCACCGCAAAGTGGTCTCCTTGGGTCTCCATCTATGAAAAGTGTCCATATTTGCTCTAGTATTGAGGGATTTCGAGGTGCTACTAGCCATCCCAAGTCTTATAAAGTAAGGCCATCCTCATTTGGGCCGTGAATCAATTGCCATACCTCATAAGGTGCTAAAGCCGGACTATGGGGATGATGGTCCAGGTGAGTCATCCTGAAGAATCATCAAATCCAGTGCAAAGTGGCCCAACATCCTGGGTGTAAGGAGTGATCTGTTTCATGTGTGATATGTTGGTGCTACTAGGATGCCCAAGAATCTCAATGCTTTACTTTATAGTGCCAATATAGTGCTGAGGTACTTGTGGGTAAGGTGCCTAAGACATGGGGTGTTAAACCACCTGATAATCATGTCATAGATTATAGTGAGATAAACTAGTCATTAGGGACAAAAATCATTATTTCATCTAAGTGAACAAAGCTTGAGTGTCATGGGCCATTTAATACTTCGAATAAATATCCCTTTCCAAAATTAGGGCCTTGAACCCGCAAAGGTGTTTTCTCCCTAGGTAGGAGTGGATAAAGGAAAAACCTATTAGATGTTTCTAGCCCCTAAGGGGAATTAACTTTTCATCAGTTCGTCCTTCAAATGATATGTGTTAATGAATAATAATGATGTTCACAGAGGGGATAATGCTTCATGGCCAAGTGTCATGGTAAAAGGGATTAGTGTATGGGTGATCCACATCCTGGGTGTATAGATGTGAGAAGGGAGAAATTGTGGATGCATGAGTTACCAACTTGGACTTTATTTTTTCCACCCCTCTTGTGCACCTTTTAGTTTTGCTTGATTTTTCTTTGTATCATTGCTTGTAGCTCAAGGGTTGGAACCTTCTTTGAATGATATAATAGTTGTACTACCCCTTAATGATGAGTTAGTTTATGATTGATTGGGGTTGGGATATGCAAGGGTTTCTTCCTATGATGTAATCGAGCAACATGTGCTTAGGAACCAAGTGATGGCCATAATGAGTGAGGTAGAGCTCATGCTATGTTTTTTCCCACATGCTAATGTGTTTGTCCTCGACCATATTTTTCATTTGATATTATTTCTTTATTTTTGTTGTGGCCATGATATGCTCTTTATGTTTGTTTTAACTGAATCAACCTCTGAGGGAAATATTTCCAAGCCCTACCTAGTTATGTAAATGCATGGGTGCCAAATCCCAAAGAACCAATGGTAAGTTGAACCCAAAGAATTTATGTGAGATATGGGTTTTTAATGTATGATGGAAAGTGTTAAGTATAACATAGGGATAGATGGAAATGCACTATCTCAATCACGACTTCCCAAGTAGTGCCCCTCCTATATCCATTGGGCCATTAAGGGAGGTCACACTAGACTAGGTGGTGAGTCCTAGTATTGCACCAAGAGTGCTGCAACTCCCAAGGGCTCATCAACTCTATTTATGAACCTAGGGTTTATACAAACTTCAAGGTGATAGTGTTATATGCACAATAGATGGGATTCTACTCAGGCCACCCTTAACTAGGAAATCTGATTAATAGTGTTCCAAGAACTTTCCTCCCACTGAATTAGAATGAAATCTAGCTAATGAAGGTGCAATTTAGAAGCTACCTCTAACTATTAAAAGGAAAATGTTGTTCAACTTGAAAAATGAAACAGAAACAATTCATGAAAATTCAAGAGATAAACTACTTGTAGAAAGGAAATTACATTATCTTGCAATCATCCATCTAGTTATTAAATCTACTTACATACAAGAAGATAACCTACCAAACCGTAAATCAATATTCTATGTACCATCTAACTAGCTTACACTTGCATATAAATCAATGTTCTATTTGTGCCACACCTGTCATAAGGAAAGTAACACTATTCTGTTTTTGCAATGAAGGAAAAAGAGGGTTTGGAGTGGTCTAGGAGCTTCCCTTGATCATGAAGTCACAATCGGGGTTGAAAATCCTTCTAAACTAAGTCCAAATTATGGCAAAGGTCAAAATTGGTGAAGAAATAGGCTACTACAGGTGTGTTATAGGAGGCTACTACAAGTGCCCTATATTGCTACACGAAGGTCTGTAATGCTACAAGAAGGCTTAAGAGAAGGTTTAGGAGGTGGAAATGATGGTTTTGGGGTATGGAAAGGTGAATGGAGGTTGAGGTAGATGAGTGAAGGGTGGCCAAGGCCCCTATCCAAGGTCAGAGCCTTTTGAAGGCCTAATTTTCACTAGGAGGGATGCTCTCAGTGATCCTAGGAAAATGAGCTCATGAACAAAATTTTTAGGACAAAATTTGGGGTTCACAAGAGAAGGTGAGGAAGTCCAAGATGGAGGTAGTGAAGGTGCCCTTGCTTGAAAATCCAAACAATCCCACAATCATCACATACATATACTCATTTATTATTGAAAAAATGAAACAACAAGTAGTAAACAAGATGAGTTGAATTTAAATGCTATCTAATCTATGTGAAAAATCTGATCTAATCAATAAACCAACTCCTAAACTACAACAAACACATGCAAAATAAGATGACTAACACAAATATTCTTCCAATAAATCATAAAAATAATAATTTTAGACTATGGTTGTAAATCCTTCTATTCATTCTGCCATGAGAGAGATGAGGTAGAGGCTGAAATCACATATTTTTTTATGGATTATTCTCTACTGAAATGTAAGAAAATAATATGTAATATGAACTAAAAAGAGATACAAATACACAAGAGGGACCTAAGCCATTGGGGTTGGGCCCAAACCCAAGAGCCTCATCCCTCTGGAACTAACTCAGTGATGAATCAATAATAAACTTCTCATTATCATTGAATCAATGTCTAATACATCACATAACAGTAAAAAATAATAGTGCCAAGTACTTGAGCTAAATAGCTACCTAGCTAAAAACACAAATCGAATCCTAATGATCACTTTTACATGCTTATTTATACAAGAAGGTAGCTACTAGCAACTCCCTAGAAAATAGGAATATTTGTCTCCCACAACTCGAGAATGGTGGATCTTGTTCCTCATTAACTACACTTGCTTGGCTGCCAATGACCTCGTTACTTCCACTTGCTTGGTTTCCAATGATCTTGAGCTGATGAGAGAGAGTGTTGTGATCTTGGGTTGATTGAGGGATTTAAATAGTTGGACAACCCCCTAGATTCTCTCCCTATTTTATACTCTGAGCCCTCGCATAGAAATCATCTAAAAAATTGCTCCATTTCCCGCAATTAAACCATATTAGGCCACATGACATAACAAACATCTTTTACCCTTCTCACTAAGCATAATATAACAAAAAATGTAATTAAATGTGAGAAAAAGATAGTTCTAAAGCTGGAGGATGGCATCATGACCCTTATATGTATCTCCTAATGAGCCTCATCATCACCTCCCTACTGAAAGTTTTGCTCATCCTCTGAGCATCTCAGTCATCCATGTGTATCTCTCTTATGGCCCTGGTGGTCTCCTTGACATCTCAGGGCTCCTCAAATGGTTTGCCTTCTTTGGGATAGAAACATACATTCTTCTCTATTTCTATCCACTCCTTATGCTCTTCTACTTCATCTATTCCTTCCTATAGGCCTAACAACAAGGGTGGACCGAGGTTGAGTCCTATCCACTTAACTTTAAATATTTGCATGATCCTCTTGTATATGGGTGTTCTCTCCAAGGCATTCCTTATCCTTTCAGGAGAGTGATATTCTCTGATCTAGAAGCTGTGGGGTAAGGCATGCCATTTCCTCTAGCAAGCTTGTAGGATTTCTGTTCCCAAAAACTTGAATGTGTCTTCAAAATGTAGGATTGCTTGTTCCTGGTTGGCAAGGTATTTAGGTACTAAATCAACAGAATTGGAGATTATGCTATGATTTCTAATGACATCCATTGGGGTCACTAACTCTGCCCCTGATATACAATGGTTTATTTTCCTCCTTTTCCATTACTTTTTTCACTTCCTCAACTCTTTCCTCCTCATGAGTCATCCAGGATGCTAAGGCCATCAACTGTATATCCCCCAATCTTACATTGGGATCCCAAAAATTCATATCTGTCGTAATGAGGCTGTGTATGTAAAAATCAACCAATTTTTCTTTGTCCTCCATGCTAGATTGGTTGCAAAATTCAATGAACTGTTTGTAATCCTGAAAGGGCATAGATCCATGTTGTGCTAAGGTTTTGATTTGGAATTGTAGCCACTATTCTATGATAAAGATGACATACGACTTTGATGGTTGTCTACAATGTAATGCCTCCATGGAGAGGCTTGCCATAGTCATAGGTTGGGTTTCTTTCTCCTGCAACTTTTCTCTCAACCACATATTTTTTGCCTATCATTGCTCCTTCATTGTAGACTCCCTCATTCTCAACTCACTTAATTCTTTGCTCTTTTCAAGGACCTTTTCTTCCATGAGGACTACATGCTCTACCTTCTTAATTTTAACAATTTGCATCCACATGTGGGTTCTTCCTCTTTCTGTTTCTAGCTCATAAAAAGTGGGACTACAAATTTTTGGGTAATAATCCTCTCTCTAATGAATTTGTCGTAGGAGCTTAGGCTAGGTTGCGGACTAGGCTCTTGGAGCTTTGGGAAGTCCTTTTGAAATATTTTTGGGGAGGATGCTACCTCATGTAGCTATTGTGTCACATTCTGCCCTTTTATTAGCACATTCTTCTCCTCTAGCAGCACCTTCTGCCCCTCCTGTAGCTTCCTTTGTCCCTCTTGTAGCATACTCTATCCCTCCTATAGCATACTCTACCCCTCCTATAGCTTCCCTTTTTCTTCTTGTTGGAGGGTTGTTAGTGTTTGTCCTGGTTTGTTTGAAGGAGGTTGATCTGGTGGTAGGCCTCCTCACATATGCTATAGGAGTCTTTGTTGTGGGTTTTGGAGACGTGACCTCTTCTATTTTTCCTTCAGTTGGTCCAACCTCCTCTTTCTTGATTGGGGACTCATCAATTGTGATGGGGACCTTTGTGGGAGTTTGTGGCCTCCCTTACTTGATCCTAATGATTTTCCTGGTCTTAAAATATAGGTGGGCTTGCCTTTTTCTCTTCCTTTTAGGTTTGAATGGGGTGCTTAAGGTAGCTAAAGTTGCATCTATCTCGTATTCAGTGGTTCCTATAGACAAACTTATTTGCTTTGGGGGTATCTATGTTTCTATGGGCTCAGTAGTATTCTTAGGACTTGATGTTTATTTCTCTTCCCCCCCCCCCCCTTATTTTTCATCTTTTTCTCCTCCTACCTCTACATTTGTTTCTTCTTCTTCCTCTATTTGTCCCTCTCTTCCTCCAACACTAGAGGCTTTTGTCTCACCCGGTGTGAGGGCTTGTGTCTCTATGAAAGTTTCTCTATCCATGTCTATGAATTTGGACCGAAGGATAGGAATTCTAAAATTTCTCAAGGCATCCACCATTATCAGTTTAATGAGGCCACGGTGTCCTAGGTGCTTGTGTTTTCCCTCTCTCAATTTTTGACTCATTTCCCTGATGGATTGTAGGAGGAAATATGGCACACTAAGTCTTTGAGCAAGAGGCATTTCTACCTGGAGCTCGAGTTAATGAAGTAATCTAAAGTGGTAAGCATATACCACACTCATTCTTCCCTAACAGGATATGTATTCAGAATATGGTAAGCCACATCATCTCAAGGATAAGGTAGGATTTCCCTCCCAATTCCATTCTTGTCCTCAACAAGATTTTCATTGGTAGCCAAGAAATTATTTTTAGCAGTGACACTGGTGGCTTTGTCTTCTCTGCTCCACTTGATCCCTAGAGGTAGGGTTGTTACTCTACTAATTATTTCAAGGTCGAGAGAGATATACAACCCCCTCACCATAGTGTGGCATTGTCATCTGTTTGTGAATTCAAAATCCTCCCCCCATCTCTTCTTTATGTTCTTAATTAAGTGAGGGAGAGATACTTATTCTATAGATTCAATGTTTAATTCAGTGGCAATAGTGAGTTAAAAATTTCTTGTTGATGACAATTGCCTACGTTTCAATCACTCTACTGCTAAAAAACCTTTTAATTTCTAAATTATATTGCTACTGTCTATAGAATTAGAGTAAAACTTGTATACAATCTGATGGATTGATGAAGGAGATGGTGGAACTTACTTCCTGTCAAGTATTCTAGGATGAAGATGCTAATTTGGAGATCATTTCAAACCTCTGTGGCTCTTTTCCACCTTCTCAACCTTCCTATAGCAGTCTCTTGGCCCTCCTGTAGCAATTTCATGCCTGCCTCTAGTTCCTTCATCTAGCACTTGCAGAACAGGGTTCGAAGCTCCTCGATGGCACATCGAGCTTGTCCTCTCCCTAAATATTTTTGAAATGAGTGAGTATGCAAAATAACTCGAGTCCAAGTACATAATATGCATTTTTTGGGTTGAGGCTTGGAGCGCTGTGGTGACCTGGCAGTCACATGGGGTTTCCTATTTTGGACCGTTTTCCCCACTCTCAGTAATTATTTCTCCTTCCCTCATAATTACCACCCACTATTTGTGATCCCAACTCGGTTGATGTGACATCTCAATGTTGCATGAGTTATTTCCACCACTTTAAGCTCACTAGCCAAGGGTGGTCAAGTGAAATGGCCACCTCCATCTTATTAAAAACATCCCCTCTTGAAATTTATACATTTTTTTAATTCACACATAGGGAGGAGGTAATATTTTTCCATACCTGTGCCTACCTCATGATCAAATTTCTGTAGGGATTTTCATGCTAGAGCTGGACCATATCATTGGCATTAAGGGAGTTGACTTGCTGTCTTATTTCACGTGTCTTTCTTCATTTCTCCTCATGATACTTGATTGTTGTGTTTGTTGTGTGTGCAGGTACCTCGTTGATGTTCAAGCTATTGCTGGTGGTGGAAATTCCTCTTGGAAGTGACTTTCCTTCTTCAGAGTGGTCTCATAAGGTTCCAACACCCCCCCTTGATGAGAAAAAACAAGATCAATGCTTTCTGTGATGCATGCACAAGCTACTACAGGAGGAGGTTTTCTTCCTGTAGCAGTCCTTTCCTTTTCCTCTGGGGTCTTCAATCTACATGGGGGTGATGAGAGAAGTTGTAGAAAGTCTTGATGACAATGCTAGGATCATGAGGGAGTAGTTTAGATTTGTAGAAATGAAGATGATGGCTTCTCTGTTTTTTTTTTTTTTTTTTGAAAGGGTATGATAGAGTGGAGGAATTGAGTGAATTTTTTGTGAAATGAGATGGATGAGTGATATATGGATGATAAGCCATGATGGGGGAAACTTCTTCATCATTGTTAAATTCATAAGGTCATTTTTGGGTTGTCCTTGTCCTCATATCTCCCTCCTGTAGCTTTTCAGAATCCTCCTGTAGCACCATAGGACCTTCTTGTAGCAATTAGAGGTCCTTCTTGTAGAAGACCAAAGAAGAAGTGAAACTTGAAGTTTAGGCTAATGGGATGGTGGAGAGAGGTGATCACATGAGTGGATATGATGGATAGGAAGTGGATGGAGGGAAGAATGAAATAAATGTTGAGAATTTTGGCCCTGTTGCTGTTGTAGATCTAACCCAAGAATATAAGATAATAGAAATAGATAGAAATGCTTCTTTATCATCAAACCCTTATGGTAGGGCAACACCATACATTCACTCCTTAAGGAAGGAGAACACTCCACAAGCCATATGCCTGTTCATACAATAATACTTCTCTTCATGTCTCTCCATGTGGTGTCTCTAACCTCTATATAGGCCTCATACATACAATACCATGCATCATTACCATGGTTTCCTCATACCATCAACTAATACCATGGGCCCCTGACATTATTATTAACTACTTGTGGTCCCTTACATGACATGGGTTAACCACCTTATTTATTACTATGGCCCATCCCATTATTACATTATTACCTTGGGTACCTCCCTCGGTACCCAATATTACCCCCCCTAGGTACATAACATTCCACCCCCCTTAG